>JZLH01S0260925.1:29568-40494 GCA_001188425.1 Eucidaris tribuloides | reverse complement strand
ACGTGCGACGACTAGAATTTCAGACTCCATTCGACGCCGCTCAACCAATCGAACTTTGTGTGATCTCTCTAAAACGCGGATTAGCGGTCTCTGTAGTAAACATGTGGAATTGAGAAGCGGAATTTATGCGAAGCTTTACTACTTATACCAAATCCGTCCATGCTACATCACAATGCGTCTGGCCGATCTGCTGAAAAATCAGCAAAGCGCTCATGGCTTCGCTTGTCAGCTCCCTTCACCTCAAATCAACGCGAAGCCGCTACAAGCCACCTCTAAATCGTCGAGAATCCAGCTATTTTTATATTACGTTACATGTGTCAGGGACGTTATTGTGTTATCAATAACTGTTTTTTAAACATGACGATGTTTTATTGTCCACGCGAGAATTGGGGCCTCCTTGCTTAGTTGTAAGAGCAATGGGCAGAAGGTCGTGAACTAGCAAAAAAAGAAATGTATATGTAACCTGCTATATTTCTCCAACTCCCATAGCGCTCCATTTGAATAATATATCACGTTTTGATGGCTAGATCGTTTATTGCTGTCGACTACCTAAAATTTAGTCCATCGACGTTTAGGCTGAAATTCATTCCTTCGTAGTTTCATTTTCTGGAATAAGTTACTGAATGTTTATTTAGAAGCGTTTAATGAGAGGTTTAAAAAAACTAACTTCCGTCACTTCTCAAATTCAATAAGAAGAAGGACGGTATTTTACTATCTATCACGATATATCTGATGCAAGATTATTATACAGTTCGTAAAAAAGAAAAAAAAGAGTGCTAGAGATATTTTATTGGCAGCGCGTGGTGTACAGTATAGGGTGCACTGATACTATTTTATTATTTTTTTTATAAACAAGAAATTAATGTATTTTAGAAAAGAAATAAATGTAATACAATTTTTTTTATTCATTCATCGTAAACGCTTATTTCTGTTTCCATTCTCAAAATTGGTATTCAGATGATAATACGTTTCAATAATTCAGTGGGTATTTTAGGTTGGTTACAACAGCTCATCGTGAGAAAATTGTTAGTATTAATCATTTGAACTTCCCTGTGCTATCAATTTAACAAAAAAAATTTTTCCTACTTGTAATTTGTTCATGATGATGATAATAATCATCATCATCATCATCATCATCATCATCATCATCATCATTACACTATTATTTATTATAATTTTTACTATAATTACATGTATTATAATGATAATAATAATTGTTATTATCATTGTTATTATTTTAATGATTAATAATAATAATAATAATAATAATAATAATAATAATAATAATGATAATAATATTATTATTATTGTCGTCATCGTCGTCGTCGTCATCATCATCATCTTCATCATCATCTATAGATAACGGAGCAATCCTTGTAAGGTGGGAATAATTGTTTTCAGACTGTCTAGCCAGTTATGATACTCATAAGTCAGCACCAACGAATTATGTAACTACATGTACAGTGACTGTACATGAAATATTAAGGTGTATAGCGTAGTGATTTCAACGTAATACTAACTTGTCTCAGGCATATAATAATGTCTCGTCTACCATTACACTAATAATCCATTGGGGACTTGTTATATGATACGTATATCTCCGTATTAATTGCAAGAAGCTGAATCGCTGTTTTGAGAATGTATATAACCTACATGTACTGTTTCTATAGGGAATTTGGACAATATTTTTAAAATTAAAATTTTTAATTTACGAACGTGACGTTTCAGAATAATGTAGAAAGCCTGTTTGCATTTCAAGCGTAATAACATATAGTAGTTCTTTTCTGGTAATAGTGCACAATTTTTGCCTTAGTTTGCACATTACAGGCAAATTTCTCAATCTTCAAACATAATGCAAAATAGACAATTACAGTTACGAAAATAAACCAGTAAATATGCATCGTTGTTACACCTTGTAGCTTATATACATTTATATCTACCTATTTTTTTCAAAAGAGTTCCGTAAAATGCTTTGATTTGTTTTACAGGTTTTCCTCAGGTGATAGAATTTAACATTATGTCAAAAGAAGTGATTATACAGTACATGAACTAGAAGTATTGTCTTAGTCAAACGGTGTGTCGTGGACAGAGAAATACCGTACTATGTAGACCATTTCAATATCACCGTGTCTAATCTATTTCATTCACATTTTGCCGTTTCTGCTCTGCTTTTCTCCATCTAAAGAAAGGTGGTAAAAATAGTATTCAAACTGTGGGGTTCAGGTATAAATATCAATATGTTGTAAAACAGAAAACGATTCCTTAGTAGTTCATTTCATTTTATAGACCATAGAGTGATTTCAGATCTCAATCAGGATTAATTAACTCTGTAGTCATACTAGTAATTAAGAAAAGTAAAATTCCCGAAAATGTGCTACTGGAGAAATTGTGAAATTCATTATGTTTCCCATTTAAAGGCAGGGCGTCTCGTTTGCATGCCTACAAATAATATGTGTAAATACAAATAGTATATAAATTAGTTCAGAAAATACCGGTAGTAAAGTACAGGACCGATAAAGGCTGTTTTAGTGGATGTGATCGTTGGTTAAACTAAGATTTGAATTATCGTCTCCTAGAGACAAAATTCCTACCATAGAACATACACTAAACGGCGATGTTTTTGGTGCATTTTAGCTCACCTGAGCCAAAGGCTCAAGTGAGCTATTGCGATCGCTTTTTGTCCGTCGTCCGTCGTTCGTCGTGCGTCGTGCGTCGTTCGTCGTGCGTAAACTTTTACACATTTCAGCTTCTTCTTTCCAAATGCATGATTGGATTTAGCAAACTTGGCGGAATGTCCTTAGGGGGTAGGGATTCAATGGTCCTCAAACTGCGTCAACTGCCCCCAGTGGGCCCGCGCAGGCGTAAAGGGCCCAAAAGTAGGTAGTTTTAAAATTCTTCTCTGTTCCAGAATAGTTGAGTTAAGCCACTTTGTGATAGATTACCTCTATATGTGGAATTAATGTTCCTCATGACAATGCCCAGGGTGCCCTGTTTGGTCCCAAGCGGCCGCAAGGTTTGGGGTAGGGGCCTATAGAATAATTACATTACATCAGTGGTGATTTGGACCAAACTTGCGTGGGAGTGATCCTGGGGGGAGGGAAGAGGGTTCCTGTGAATGGTACACAGGCCCCTCTGGGGGGCGCCATTGGGCGGGGTCCATAAGGGCCAAACTAGGTAACTTTCTAACCACAAGTCCATTTGTAACCAAAATTCGGTGGTAGATGCCGATAACAGGGACCTCAATGTTATTTGGGTAAGGTACATAAGTAGATTCAAAGGTAAAGTTGTTATGATACTAGGTGTGCTTGGTTTTTATAAAAAACGGATGTTATGAATTTAATTTAAGTTGGCAAAAGTCAGCTTATGTAATGGGATGCAAAGTTTTTATCAACTGGCTTCATTTGGCTACGTTGTCTAGATATCAGGCTCCAAGGGCCAAACTATGTGTATAACTGATGTTTTTTCTTATGAACGTACGGTTAGAGAGTTTGCGATGCCTCAGGTGAGCGTGTGCGTCCCCCGGGGTCTTTTTCAATCTATGCTTAATTAATATGATTCTTTAGATTTACACCAGACATGTGAAATTGTTATGCAAGATACACCTCAAGCGGGCCATGAGTGATGTTTTGCTGGCTGCGGAGAGGGCAAGGATTGGGAATTTTTTTTTTTTGGGGGGGGGGGGTGGGGGAGAGGAACTATCCACTCCACTCAGTTTGCGCACGTGAGACATACCCAAAGCATTCATGGAAGGGAGAGGTAAGAGAGTCAGCTTCGTTCTGGTGTAGGTCATTTTTTGAAAAAAAAAAAAACAGCTTTCGACACACGTCTACAGCATGAACCAATGGCTTCTCCTTCCTTTGACACCGTTGAATGACGGAAACTTTCAACTCGAACTGATCTAACCACATCGCCAGCCCCGATATATCACCAAACCACAGGTCTATACTCAACGGGTAATCAAATTACAGCCGGGAAAATATGATTACAATATTTTTTTCTTCATTTTGATGTTTTATCAAAATGGAATCATTTAAACAGTTTTCCTGTAAGAGGTTTGATTTAGAAATATGAATTCCGGCTGCACTTTTAAGCATACCTTTGAACGGAAGTCCTGACATTTCCGCGATCATCTGCTGGCCGGTGTACCTCGTGTAGGACTAGGAATCTAACTTACCCTGGGAATAACGACATTTTTTCTGTGTAAACTCAGGTGTCAATCTTCTATTTTAAACTGTTAGTAATATCTCCGGTCTCAAATCAAATTTACGGCAATTAACAGGTGTTCAAAGAGTTATAAGAACCACTTCATGTCATGATATCCCTGGTTCTGTTCATTTCTAATCCACAATGATATTAATTAAAGGGCAGTGACATGATCGGGAGAAGTAACAAAATACCCCAAGAAACAAATGAGTTGAAACATGATATACCAATAAATACACTGGCAAGAGTGTATCTGTAAGGAATTTTCTTGAATTTGTTTACCTGAAGAGAAACAAGCATTAATTTATCGATTACCAATATTGAATTTATCTTCGTCTCTGATAGAAATATATTCCATAGAAATCTACTGAACAACTTTCAGAGTCAGAGCATTTTCTGATAATAATTGTTTATAACAGGAAATGTACGACTCTGAAATTTTTACAGTAAAAACTTTAAAAGTATAACTGATGTTGGGAGCATTATGACCTAAATTGAGGATTCTTTCCAATCTTGCCATTTTCTCTATATGTTGACTGCCAAATTTTGCGCTGGACTTTTCTTGATAATTCGAACTTCGAATTCATGCTTCGCGTCGTGATACTGCTCGCCTTACAATGATGACCTCCTCCATAATAAAGAAGTATAAATGACACAAGGGGATTCGTCACTATGGAAACGCATCTTATTGTAGATGTTGATACAAGATGGATGTGATCGACCGATCGAAACGAGAATTAGTATTTATAATTGCATACATTCATGTTAGCTTGATACGTATGCGATTTTGTAAGATAAAATTGAGCGGGATGATTTTAGGTTGATTTACAGAAATGAAGTTCAGACACAGAATAACATAATTACAGGAATAATGTTAAGATTGTTGAAACAAAGAAGACGGAGAGTACTTCCAGGAAACTCACTACATAATCACAATTATGATATAAAACTCCTTCTATTACTCTTCATGTGGGTCGGTGGTGTACCACTTTTATTGATAGAACGAACAAAAATCTAGAACCAATCATTTATCTGTGTCAATAAAAAAAACTTCACATAGATACTGCGTCGAAACTGTAACGATAAAAGTTATGACTCTTCCGTGAAGACTCACACCGATTGCCACAAAAGTACAATCCATTTCATATAGGCACGTAGGAAATTATAATACGTGTTGCAGCTGTACTAAACACGACACTTGTGGAAAGTTTAGAATGAAAAGAAGCCCCACCCACTACCCACAAAAATATAATTATTGTAAATCAACGTTTATTTTAGTTGATCCACAAGTAGAATAATTTGATTCTTGCACCGC
The DNA here is from genome assembly GCA_001188425.1 of Eucidaris tribuloides. Lineage (NCBI taxonomy): Eukaryota > Metazoa > Echinodermata > Echinoidea > Cidaroida > Cidaridae > Eucidaris > Eucidaris tribuloides. The sequence goes on along the minus strand of JZLH01S0260925.1, from coordinate 34,976 downwards.
AGAAACAAAGCTTTCCGACCTTGACTTCAGCTGTGCCAGTATGGTGAATGACTGACTTTTTTCGCTCCAATCGACGGATCGGTTTTAGTATTGGTAACGAAATTCGGCGCCTCCCCCATAATATTTAATTGCGAAAAAATACGAACCCAGATTCGTCCAATTAAAACGTAATTTTTCTATGAAACATGGCGAAAAGACGAATTTATGAATCCAGCGAAATTCAGCGACATCAATAATTTGTACATTAGGCAGTGATTTTTGTTCTTGTTTTTTTTTCTTCAAATAAAGTCAAGCAAAATCCAGCGACCGGATTTGTGATATTTTTCCCAGGGTCGACAAGTCTCATGATTACGACACCGTTGTAATGTGGATTGATTTTCAGGGCATAGTTTAGGGGAAATATAGTTCCTTTTTAATGTCCTGGCGTTTCAAATAATTTATAACCATGAAGGAGGGACGTAAAAATAATCATGGTAATTATAAGTACTTGATCGTCTGTATGTGAACGTGCACCTTATGTCGTACATCGTGGCCTCGTGTCACCGTATAATATCTTGTCATTGTCATACTCTCCGCTTACCCGTGTGACGTCATGTCATTCAGAAATTTTTGTCGTAGTCTTTTTGCACACACACTAAAAATGAATCCCTTTCTTTAAATAAAACTTGATATTAAAGATGCTATATAACACTGTGGAAGACCCGTTTAAAGATAAAAGGTTGTCGAACTTTGCTATCTGACATATCTGACAGTGTTTGAGTGGACAAATAAACACCCCAGAACACAAAAGTTTGGACAGTTGTGCTGTTACTAGTACAATATGTGCAGATACAAATTGACACATTAATTATTCTCGGCCGATAGGAAATTCTGCAACACAGCAGTCTATGGGGGAAAGCTGGAATGGTCTCTCAATGATTTTCACTTTTTTAAAGCACTTAATGATCGTTTTAAGCTGCAATTTTTCAGGGCTTCAGTTTTAGACCGTATCAGAGACACCAGTAGCATGGGGAATCATGTAGCTCAGATTTTTTGTTTTTAAACTGGAAACATTGTTATACAATGCCTTTAAGGGTATCATGGGTATTAAAGATATGAAACAGTACCAAAGCCGGATTTACACTCTGAGAAAAAAAAAAAGTTCTGTTCCAGAACCATTTTTCACAATCAGAACCATTTCAGCGGAATCGTTTTGGGGTTTAATGAGCGCCTTTTCGACCAAGAAAATGTTCTTGTCACTGTCAGTTTTGGACACAATGACAAAACGGTTCCCATAGGAACCTTTCCGACGTGAAAATGTTTCCAATTAGCATCAAAATTGGTGATGCTTTTGTGACAAAATTGAAAACTTCTTGTGAATAACCTTTACTTCTGAGAGTGTAGGAACAGCATATATGATCAGTGTATTTTGTATCCGTATTGGTAAAACAAGGACTAGTTCAAAGTACAAGCTCCTTGGAAATACACACTGCAGTATAGTTAGTAGAAATGTTTTTGGCGCCAAATATACATGGTGATTTTTTTTTAGTGTTACTCTGTATCAACAGGTTTTAATGATCCACAATCGAGAGTTCGAGACAGAATAATTGATCATTGTTATCTACTGATTACATCACCCGAATCTTATAAGCGAGTTGTAATTAACGTTTCTATCTATTTTAACACTTTGTGACCCGTTTATTGCGATAGTTCCCTTAATGTATTTATAGAATAAGAAACTTCCTGTGGTGTATTGGACAAGTTTAGGAAGGAGGTCTCTTATAACGAATGGCGGGAAAAGAAATTAAACAACGAAACGTGAAAAATCCATCAAAGTTCTCAACTTTCCGTTGTCGAAGAGAGGTGGAAGCCCAGAGTGACCTCACAAGATTGAACTTGACCTCTGATCGCTAGGCCGCGACACCTGTACATTGGAATTTCCAATGCGCACTATACCGGAAAGATCGGACAGGTACCCCTAGACCCGTACAGGTTGTTCCTTCCATCGGGGTTCCGATGTCTTTCGCAGGTGCCACCTATCGTACGTTCGCCCTTTCCATATCTGGCGTGATAACCCCGTATCATTTTAAAGATGAGATTGAATACTTACAGATTGTTTTATTTTATTTCATATAAACTGTTTCAACCATCTATATATGAACAATGTTATCCTGAAAATGTCACTGTAATACAGAAAATAGTAGTTGAAAACAACAGAACACATCGTTTTCAACAAAACGTATACGCAAATCAGCAGGCTGACAAAGTACCTACACAGAAATGTACACGTGGGACGATGCTAATTGTGGATGTTCCAATGCTAGGGCCAATGACGGAAAATTCACCTGCTTAAACTACTAATCTTACAAGTTATACAGTTGACTACTCCCATATTGTAATACAAATGTCATATGCTTTCTCCTGGAAACCAACAAAATGGGGAACTCTGATGAAAGATTTTCCATTATCATTGATCTGTACTCCATTTTATCTTTAAGTGGACGATCTGTCCTTAGGATATTGATGAAATACTTCATACCTTATGAGCATGTGTGAAATATCATTTAATTAAACCGTCTCACTTTGGTTACTCAAGGAGGAGACGTGATAAGAACGCAAAAGGATGGTCATGTCACAGAGTCAGACCCATTTCTGCAGAAGAGCTCATAATCAATGTACAAGTTAGATATAAAGTTGTGTCATTTACGCGCTATTACGGTTGTTGGGTATTTTAACTCTTAACATGCCAAATTATTTCAACCTCATGGACTTTACATGTATTACTTGGTGCAGATATGCGACTTTGGCATGCACGTTAAGAGTTAAGTCTCTATAAAGACAATACTGTCTAGAATGTTACGGAGCTAATTCCCACACCATAAGGAGTGTGATTAGGGACCACTCATTTTGGAGCTAAATTTCGGAGCTAACATTTTAAGAGAGTGGAAAAAACTCCGTCGTTTTGGAGCTAAATTTACCCCCCCCCCCCCTCGCAGTGCCGTTAAAGATGTGTTATTGGATGTGCGAGGGATGTGCAATCCATTACTTCGCTTCATTAATCATATACCAAACGGTAGTTTAGTACTTACTAAATGTGTGTTGAAAAGTCTGAGATCCAGTACGTCATTCGAATAGTGTTTTAATAGAAAAACTAATAACGCGACATGTTATCCAGAATGTTGTTCTTCCTGTGAGTTAACTTTGCTCAAAATGCGAATCGGGTCACTGTGCACCGTACAACGACGAGCGCCAGGCCTCATGATTGGTTAACAGCTCTCCTGCGCGACCATTTGCTAACGGCTGTTCGACCATTTTGGAACGGCACGTGCACGTTGACGTCGCGGATTTTTTAAAATTTGCTCTTGAGCAACATGAAAAAGGATAAGTTTAACCGTCCAGAGTTTAACCAAAACTCAATATTTTACCCCAAGTCTCTATGAGAGGTGTTTATTTATATTAATCTTCACATTGGATATGATTTCAGCTGATTTGAATCATATAGATGTTTTTTGACGTGCAAATCAATAACCCAATCTTTAAAATCTTAGCTCCGAAATTTTGTTCAAAAAGGGGTGTTCCCTTAATAGAAGTTACACGCAGCTTCAAATAAAGTATGTAATCAGGAGGAAGAGTTCTTCATGAATTAGTCAACAACGTCCTGTTTCCCCCCAATATCCCGTTTTGCTTGCGTAACAATTCTAGGTCAGGATAATTCAAGTGGTGGTGGTGTTTGACCTCTGGGAAAGTGTGAAAAGAGGTCAAAACTGACTCATAGTGAGAATCAAACGATGTGATCATAATTAAATCAAATTTTAAAGCTAATTTAGCCATGTTTAAAATTGTTCAAAAGTGTCCTTTTTGATCTTATTCAACAATGCATATCATGTAACGGTACAAAAAGATTTATGCACAGGCAACAACTAAAGACTAAAGAAGTTACTTCTTCGTTTCAAATTCTGACCATGTTGGGTTTTTAACTGAAACAGATGGATAGCACGGATTTCGTCTACGGTAGATAACACATGTACTGGTGGGCGAAACAAAACAAACTATTAGAAGTGAAAAAATGGTGCTTAGTCTCTTATGACTGGACGAACCGATAGGAAATTATCAGGTTGAATTAATCAAAGAGGTGATGTACTCTTACACTTCTATTAAATGAGGGTGACAACTAGGTACCCAAATGGATTAGATTGCAACTAGATGATATAAATCTCTGTCCAAGTAATAATACACCACTTCTACACGTAAATGGATGATTTTTTTTATTTGCGAAGTTTAGTGTTCACTTTCATCGTGAGGCAAAACTTGCAACGTTTTGGGTAGAACTCATTTTCCGTTTCGATGTTACCCTCGTAGAGATTTCCTCTGATAAGTCGCACTGATTTTCTCACTGGAGTCACGTGACCAAAAAACAAATCAATCTACATGTACATACCTATCGTGATTGTGCTCCAGTAATCTGGTGTGATATCCTCCCAAATGCTTCGGATCACCTTTGTTTAATTCGTGTTTATCGAGGGAAGCAATTGCAGCCTCCAACGGAAACATCTGCGGGAAAGGCCTAGCGCCAGAGAGACTAGCGTGCAATGGCGTGTGTAAGAGATGCCGTAGAGGAAACGTCGATTGTTCCTGTGCTATCTTGTGAAGATCACCTAAAGTAAACCTCACAAGAGTGTCTATAAGGGCGGAGTCTGGCCGGTGCAGAACGGGCACAGGATTCGGTCTTAGTCAGCTCATACTAAGAGGGATTTTCGTGGGAAAATAGTTTGTTTTTATAAAGACAATGGATGCACGCAAACAAATATTGTGTGAACTCCGCTCTTTAGATGTCATGGTTGTTCGTGCGGTGGTTTGTTCACCCCTTCCGCCTACTGTTGTTTTTACAGTACTTTCCATTTTGAGTTCTTCCTCAAGACTGTAGCAAGTCAGAAGTCAAAATTTCTTGCGACACTCCTTTCTTTCCCCATGATGTCTTTTGAGGCAAATGTATCAATTCTTGTCAAATTGTCAAAATATGGCCGATAACAGCCCACACCAAAGCCAAAGGAGTGTAAAAACCCTGCCCAAGGTTGTTTTAAACATTTACTTATGTAAATGGAATTACAATGAAGGAAGGGAATGAGAACTAGGTGCTTTTACTGCAATTCAAATTATTAAATCGCTAATAATCATACCTCTTAACCTAGATTCGTGGTTTTTGTTTATCAGATTTGCCTTCCATTGGTAGTTGGCTTGGTTACTTTGGTCTCATACAAATCCTCAGTCCGTTGGACCTTTTGGTCTAAAGGGATTCCTCCATGTGGCCAAAGAGTTAGGTCCATGATATGGTTATCAGATTTCAATGTTGTGGTATCAGGTAAGCATGAATGGGACTTGCAGAAGAAACATGGTGATAGATCTTAAGGATTGTAAAAAAAAAAACTGGA
>JZLH01S0260925.1:18184-29518 GCA_001188425.1 Eucidaris tribuloides | reverse complement strand
GTTGCCTTCCATTGGTAGTTGGCTTGGTTACTTTGGTCTCATACAAATCCTCAGTCCGTTGGACCTTATGGTCTAAAGGGAATTCCTCCATGTGGCCAAAGAGTTAGGTCCATGAATCCATGATATGGTTATCAGATTTCAATGTTGTGGTATTAGGTAAGCATGAATGGGACTTGCAGAAGAAACATGGTGATAGATCTTGAGGATTGTAAAAAAAAAAAATGGCCGTGTAAGAGGATTTGAAGTGTGGGTTTATCTAGCTATCTAGCTAGGGTGAATTAACTGCTTGTGTAATACATGTATGTAAGGAATTGTAAGATAATTTTTTTCAGACGTACTTTTGCTTAAAAGAGAGGATTCATCATTTACTCTTGAAATATGAGTGTTGTTGTTTCACGTACCAATTTTGATTCCAAATTAAACCAATCCCTTGAATACTTCGTGATAATGAAACTCAGTAATATTGTAAGATAAAATGCGGTAGCAGTAATGTTGTTGGCACCCTGGGAATTAATGTCGAATTTGCATATCTTATAGAATTAATCTCTTATATGGAAATATGATAGTCATACGTGCACGAATCTCTTTGCTTTGGTTTTTCTGGTATAGAGTAAATCAAACGAGGGGTACTAACTTAAAATCCGTTATGTACCTGTGAGGATCTCGTAAAAACTTTTTGGCTTACTGTTGGAAAATGGCATAATCGTATCAACAAGGTGAAATGTCGGTCTAACGAGCCTCCAAAAACAATGAATTTGTGCTAATATTTAAGTAAGATCAGCACTCTGTTATTTCTGGCCAAATGTGTCAATTACATCGCACGGGAAGATTTGCGCTAATCTCCACACACATAAAGGGGATGTGGTTGGAAAACGCAAGAGACTCTACTCGACTGGCCAGCCGCGGCCTGTCCATTCGTTGTAATCACAGATTTGATGCCATGCTATAGCTGGCCCTGGTTTGTGTCATATTCGTATCAATATCTCTGTAATACGGGCTACATATCCGCGGCCATCTCATTGAGATCCGACGACAGGTACGATACATTAGGGCTGTAACCGTAGAGCCCCCGATCACGACATTGGGGAGGGTAGGAAAATATCCCATCGCACGGGCACGGTGTTGGGAAAACATCAAATAGTTACAATCCAAACAGCGATCTCGGTGCAACGACATCATAGCCACCCGCCTGTCTGTCATCACTTACTTCTATATTGTTTTGTTTGACAAATAGTAGAAGGAGGTTACGGAATATAGGCCTACATTGTGACTGAGGCGGTATACATGCAGGAGGAGCAAGACCGTATTGATTTGCTTCATGGAGGTTGTAGATGACCAATATACTACGAGCTGCGAACACTGATTTAAGTATTTCGCGCATGGTAGAGCGTCTATTTTGCATGCCTAAAATTAATATTGTGGAAGAAAATACGATCTGACAACCTTTAGCAAAGTATAGGAGATATACACTTAGTTTTCATAGGATTATAGTGACTGTTAGACTTTGATTTGAGTGATTGTCTCGTAGAGACGAAAATTCCTAGCATAAAACATTCACTAGACTGCCATTGTTGTTTGTGCATTTTTTAAGTTCTAGTTAATTACTGATCCTTAGATTACTCAAACATGTCCTTCACCAAAAGCCAAAGGTATGAGTGATCTTTTGCCACACTATGGGGTGGGGTGGAAAATGAGATACGTTGCTTTTAACGGTCATATAGCTCTTTGTTTGGATTCGCAGACATATCAACACAGGATACAATTCTGTATCTTTCTTGTGAAACTATGGACCAGAGATGTAACCCGTAATACCAAAGATTAGTGAAATACCGACGAATAATAGCGATGTACCCCGACTCTCCCACCTTTTTTTTCGAGGAGAACGAGCGATAGGTTGAACTAAATTTGTCCTCAAATCGAGGGAAAGGCTACAAATGGATATGGCCATGTCGGATAAAGTGGCCTAATATTGGCGCTAAATGTATCCGGAGTTTGTAGATCTCGGATGCTATCTAATGAATTAACCATAACGAATAAGTGCGTTAAAAGTGTACCATATTGGAAAGTCAACCCTGAACACCTTGCCTAATGATAGCTGCCTTGTCCTCGTAAGTATGGCCTCATGAAATAAAAAACAACAACAAACAAACACAATGTTCAACGAGTACTCTGTGAGCTTCGAATGTTCTACTCGCCCCTCCCCAAATCATGAATTCACTTGGCTGAGTTGGCTCATGAATTATTCATTCATTGTGAATAATACAGTGGTGCACTGAAAAGGTTAAATAGCAAAATGATCAAAAGGAAAAGATACAATGAAGTTCACGCGGTAATATGCCATTTAATCTATATTTACTATTGCACGTGACCTATTTTTCGTTATGTTCAGTCGTAAACCAGCATTTTGAGATTAAGATTATAGGATCAATTTTTTATAATTAGGGTTAAAGGTTAGTGGCATGATTGGGAACACTTGAAAATGCCTCAAGAACCACATGAATTGAAACATATACCAACTACCAGCTAGAGTGGATCTCCCAGGTGGAAGGATTTGTCTTTAATTTGTTTAGGAGCTACTTAACGAGAGTCAAGCATGGACATACCAGTATTTTATTTCTCTCGAAGCCCGAGAGAAATAAATCCCATGGAAAGCTATACACAACAGGTTTGCCTGCCACAAGGGATGGTGATAATAGTTATGTTAGAAAGTGTTAACGTTTGCATGGTTTGGGCGCAAGATTTTCACAGCAGAATCCTTGCATAGTTTACTTGATTCTAGAATAGTTTCAGCCCAAGTTGAGGACTTCCATCAATCATGCTATTTGTCTTTAAGGTTTGGGTCTAGGGTTAGGATACTGTTTGATTTTGATTGGATGAGTTGTATGTTGAACATTGTAGGTGTGTAGTTAGACGAACTGGGGAGTAGAACAACTCAATAAGCCAATGTAGAGTTCATACTCTCTTGGTTTTTAGGCTACAGTGTAGGGCCTGTTAACCAACCGCCACATTGCCCCACAAAAAGGGGTAGATCCATGCTTAACATAGTATTAAAATAAAGTTTTTATATACCACTACCCACCCCTCCATGTATCGAGAGACATTATCAGACAATATATACCATGTTTATCCTTGACATTTACATTAGGATATCGCGTAGGCGTGTAAATTGTCTCCTTTTCAATAACAAATGTCCAGTTAACACAATTCACTCGAAACGAAAATAAGACATTCTTCATTCTTCGAAAACGTTTTGTTTTTCTACCACATTTTACCGGTTCATGTAAAGTCTCAACGATGGTGACGTAAAAGAGAAGATACAGTTATGTTTTGTATAATGAGCGATAATCAATTAAAGAACCAGTCACAAGCTTTTCCTTGAAAACATTTTGCTTTTTCTAGTAGATTTTACCGGTTCGTCCAAACGGTACTGACTTAAAATAAATAATACAGTTATTTCGGTATAATGATTGACAAGCAATTACAGAACCACTATCAATTCTCCCAACTTCCGAGTTATTATAAACTACAGTAACCAGCGGAAAATCTTTCCCAAAGTATTCTAATGGTACCCCAGACATCAGAAAACAACATCAAACCTACTGAAAAATTGTTTATAGTGACAAATTACCGTGTTAAAATTACTAGCAGTACGTACCGTACGTTAATTACCTATGGGAAATGTTGGGGTCCCCCCTCCCCCCGACATTTTACATTTTGAGTAATTTCTAAAAAAAGAAATGACAGGGTTTCATGCAGAGCGAGCAATTTTCAGAGCATTGATAGATCATATAGGTGTATCTACATTATAGAATTACAAAGAATTTCATTTTTTTTCCTATTTACCAAAATTCGTAAGGATGACTACAAAAATAGACAAAATTGACCTGTCCCACCTGTGTGTGTGTGTGTGTGTGTGTGTGTGTGTGCGTGTTTGCGGGGTTGTTGTTGTTTTTTGCCCACATGCTATCACTTCCTTCGTAAACACTGATTTGTTTGTACTTTTTCATTGTTGCTTTGCTGGAATGTCAAGTGATTTCCTCCTCGCTCTAGATCAACCACATAAAATAAATTGTAAGTCCATTGTAAATGGATAGTTCTCGGGTGCTTGCATGTTTGATGCGTGTGTTCCGTACATGCGCAGGCGTTATGAGTCATTTTTATATGAATAAATGGCGCCAATGGGTCGCAGCGGTAGCTTTGTGGGGGAAGTTGATGGTCACCTTCGTGGTCTTGTATACGTATACGTAGTGCAGAATAACCTATATTATGAGTTGCTTTGCTGCTTTGCAAGTTCGTGAGTTACTGCATGGACCCTACGTTTTTAAAAGTATCGCTTAACAGTGTTTCCAGTAACGTGATCCTCCATGCTACTAAATGTAGTGTCTCTTACATCTCTAAAAATAAAGCCCAGAAGTACAGTTCAAACTGATATTTAGGTGCTTTTAAAAGAAAAAAAAATCAATGAGCGACCATCCCAGCCCCCCCCCCCACCCAATAAACTGCGGTTGTTTCCAGGACAATCATGTATTTGCCGATATTTAGCTGTACTTTTTTTGGCTAGTTCGAGGGTGTTTCAAACACTATCATGATGATTGGGTCAGTAATTTTTATATGAAGCTTTCACAAACTTAGAGATTTTTCGCCTATTTTGGTACGGATAATGGTTGCGTTTCTTTTTATTTGTGTGCGATTGTGTTCCTTGTATGTGTGTGTATGTGCGTGTGTTTGTGTGTTGTGTGTGTGTGTGTGGTGTGTGTGTGTGTGTGTGTGTGTGTGTGTGTGTGTGTGTGGTGTGTGTGTGTTGTGATGTGAGTGTTGTGTGTGTATGGCTGTATGTGTATGACTGTTTGTGTATGTGTGTACAGGTAGGGGTTCCAAATTGTATTTTCGTAGGTATGCGGGGGAGAGGCATAAAACAAAGGATACCGCGGTAAAACAAACAAACAACCTGTAACAGAAACAAAGTTTTTATCAGTCAATGATAATTAATGAATGAAATACGGGGGATCATTGTCCCGATCATCACGAAACCTGTTCTAAACGAGAGCCAAACTTCATTGTGTAGGAAGAAAGTTTTATTATAGAGGCATTTTGACATCATTAGTATTCAGTAGCACTAAAATGCTGACAACATTTCGTTTTTGGTGCTGAATAACACTTTTCACATGAAAAACATTGACTTGATTAACATGGTTCTAAAAAACAATTTTAACGTCAAAATGACCTTGCTAAAGGACTAGGAAGATGTTAGTATTTTGACTAAAATGAGAATCATTTAACAACCATTCATTATCCTTCCGAATGAGAAGACCGCAGAGCTGCAAAGTCGGATTTCGAGAAAAAGATAAAGAAGGAGGCAGTTAAAATTATTGCAATGTTTCGCTGGAAACCACATATAGATATAAATCAACTTTAAATTGTCCCTTTTCTTCAGATATAGATGAAATCTGGTAGCGATTTTGTAATGAACTATCTTAATTTCATATTTAGTCAACAATTCCCATTTTCAGTATCGCTATGTTTGGATAGTAGGGCGATAAATGGGTCATTACTGTTCTGGGCGTCAGAAATATTGGTCGGCCAGCTTTCCACTGGAAACAATCAGAGTAGTTCTTTTTAGTAATTTCCGTCTCCCTGGTTTCAGTTTGCAGAAATTTGGCACCTCTACGAATGCCATGCAGGTTCTGTGTACTTTTTCAGTGCAAAATTGACGAACACTTACAAAAGAGACGTATGTTTGCTCTTAAAATAGCGCAAGTTACACATAATGACGAACCTTGGGAAAAGTATAAGAATTTGTCATATAACCTTAGATTTATATTTTAAAGTTGTATCAGAATTATGGTTTCATTTTATTTGAATTGTTTTGTCCTCTTGTGCTGTATAATGTTTGGTTCTACAAATTTAATGAAATCAGTTAATATATCAGTTGATTTTAAAATATTGAATTTAGTATTGACCTTTAGTTATGTCCAATATATAATTTTAATAAGGTATTTTTTTTTAGATAGTATTTCAATTTTCTAGAAATCGATCTCACGTGAGACGACTTTAAGGGATATCCAGGCGACAGGCAAAGCAGAGGATATCCTCTTGACGTCCAAAAATTACAGAACTTACTATCACCTTCTGAACGTCTTTATCGCGAAGGCCTTGAGTCGACAGCGAGCATAACCAGAATAAAGATATCAAGTGTGGACCATTTCCGTTTTTGCGGATGAATTTTCGACGAGATAATTTACCCCGAGATTTTGTCGTTGTGTATTTTTTTTTATTGTAGCTTGGGGATTATTATGATGTGACATATTGCAAGACTTATGACCGAGGTTAGATCTATCGTGTATCTTTCTCTTTTTGTTAGAACAGTCACGTGGTCGTATTGGCGCCGATGTGATTCTCGCTTCCACGTTTGCTTTGTTTAAAGTCTATACGTGGGTTTAGCGGATCAAGGCCTCGGAAGGACAATGTGTAGCTAGCGCCCTAGTGGCGGGCAGGTACAGGCCAGGTATCACACAACAGGAACGCCTTGTCGGTGTTCGATTTGGGAAATGAGGGCCAGGGACGCAACATCCCTTATTGGTTGTGATAACATCGCGGTATTGCACGCGATATTTCACACCAATAACCGGTGGAAACAAAGCGCTGAATTGTCTTTTTTACACCTTCTATTTTTGACAATCTGATATCATGTCACTTTATTATAGGCCTATGTGATAATCCTGTCAAGGTTGTGAAATGGTCTTCTGTAGTAAGCTGAGAAAAAAAAAATCCGCAAACGCCACCATGGGGGACCAGTTGTTTGTTTAACAGAAATCAACAAATAAGTAAATTAATAAATATGGTAAATAAATAAATAAATGAATAAATATATATATATAAATAAATAAATAAATAAATAAATAAGTAAATAAATGAATAAATACTCGTGTGTATGTATGAATATATCTATTCATATATGCGTGTACTGATGAGTTATTAATACGTCTATAAATATATGTATAATAGTTTCTGTGTGTGTGTGTGTGTGTGTGTGTGTGTTTGTGTATTTATGTTTTATAATAACAAAACTATGGAATTAAAGTTGATGCTTGTCACAAAGATCAAAATACTGTATGGATATTTTTTTTTTCCAGAGATTTATCATCAACACTTACTGGTATATCAGAATTTAAAATATATAAAAAAGAAAATCAATTTGCATAAGATTTGTGGCATTTTAAAATCTTTGTCTCATTTTGGTGTCTGGACCAGACGCCTTCAACCTCTGTTTGCAACCTTCAAGAAGCTAGTCATCAACCTGCTATGCCTTTGTTCAGATCCCAATACGTTGATTCCAATTTAGGCTAATTTAATTTAGCGAGAAAAGAGAAAAAATATGAAGAATCTGTCACTTTCGGTTAGACACTTCAATATCAAGACGTCATCAATTTCGTATTGTTGGTTCTTTCCCTAGCGTTGAGTGATGAACAGAAGTTTGCGTGAGAGTAGGATGGAAAATCTATTACGCACATGTTGGCGAGTCACTGGCTGTTGTGCACGAAAGAAAAAAGAAACACTCTCGGAACACGGTATGCACAACATCATATTGCCCGTGTCGTTATTGTCCGTAACGGGTCATTTACAACACGTGTATCCTAATAAGGTTAAAATTAGTCATGTTTGTTAATCAAGTGAAATGATGGAAGAAGTCGTAATTAAGCGTGATGTGTTCACGAAGTGTGTCGTGTCCTAGTCCTACCTTTGTGTATCTCTTTTTTCCTTACGGGTACTTTGGACGTGTGTTTATGCGCGCATATAATGTTGTCCTATAATACGATCTTCAGCTTTGAGGTAATCAGCATCTTATCCCTGTATTAGACGCCATTTTGAATCTTAAGGTCACCTTAGTTGGTATACGCAAAGAACTCGAGATCTATATTGAGCGACGAAAAGTAAAAAATACGGAATGCGAGGAAATGCGCGGAAATGCGCGAATGTGCGTGAAAAGTATGCCCCTACCGGAAGTGGACCTTCGCCAGCTGTGTTTGTTGCATGGCGGGGGAATGAATTGGGGTCGAATGGTATGATCGTTACTCTACTTTCAACGATCCGGAGTAAGATAATCAGAAAGATATATCACCTGAAATAATGCAAGCCAAGAGAATTACAGTTACACAATGGACATGTGCAAATTCGACATTATTCGACCTTTTGACTTTAATGAGCATTATATTCAAATCGTTATGTATGCAACCACGCATATCTTCTTGACATTGTTTTTCATTACAATCCTAGAGTTCGCGCTACGTTTTATAATGAATATGAATCACAACTCGCTCAGGGGGCGGAAGGGAAGGGGGCGCGAGTTTTTTGCGAGCCTTTCGAAATAAAAACTAGCTCACCGTGAGAGGGGTTGGTATATGGACTTTTCTTGAGACTCAACACCCGAACATTTGACTTGGGGGAGGGGACGATTGACCTCATCTCCAAAGAACAACAGATTTCCACAGGATGTATTATACGTGTAACTTCCACCATTCATTGTATATTTATCTGAGTCTGAATCGTTGCATCGTATTTAATAATTCACGAAATTGTAATCGTTGTAACGTATCCATTCCTCATTCCCAAAATGGCAGATATATAGAATTTAAATGTTAATCACTGTTACCTTGTTAAAATCACTTCCAGTAATTGTGTTCAAGTATTACTTTGAAATAGGCCTGAATGTACTGGAATGTACATATCGATGAAATATCATCCTTGTCAAATTGCTTTTATTTTCTTTCGTGGCCGATATTGAAAAATGGAAAGTAATCTATGGGTTCTTATAGCTCTTACATTATTAGGCCTATAGTAACAAAGTATTATAAAGGGATGTACACGCATGTCTATTGTCCAAACTATATCGGACTACCTGAAAATCAAACTGTGATGTTGTAAATTTTACAATATACTGATAACCGAACAGTAAACAAACAATCACGTGAAGAATCAAACATGATACAATTGTCATCCAAACGAAGGTTCACTTATTTCTTGAGTATAATTCTTTCTAAGAAACTTGAACCTAAGTTGAACGTCATGTGTGGTGGCTTCTTCTACACACAATCACCAGCTCACTGTCGTATCCCCACCCCGGGATCTCTGGCGGTGGTATCCAGAAGTGATCGCAGCTATAAGAACGATGATATGTCCTGTTTGATACGACTGATTGATGAAAGCCAAGCAGGTGAAACGGCTCTTTGGAATAGTTCACCGATGATTCACCCTAACGTCGATGGTAGGCATAGCCGTAGCTACGGGGGAGGCAAAGGGTCCATGACTCCATGGGTCCCCCTGTAGATGGGACAAAAAAGAAAAAAAAAATGAAATGAATAAATAAATGAATAAATAAATAAATAGATAATTTGTAAAAGCCCAAATATAGTTTTGGTCGATCAGACAACCCTTTTCGTCAATCTTCCACAAAGTATTATATTGTCACCCCAGTCATCAGAAAACATTAAACCTACTGAAAATAGTTTGTAGTGACAAATTGAAATGTTTAGATTATCGGTGAGCATGTAGTGGTATGTACATTACCTGTGGGACATTTATCTTTTTGTGTATTTTCTTAAAAATGGAGAAGTTCCAGAGTGAGCAATTTTCAAAATAAATGAAACTGTTTATTTAAAAAAAAAGGATTGGAAGTTGGTCGAAAAAGTACGACAAATATGTGGCGTACACCTAGGCCTACCCCTTGATCTTGAGATGACACAGTACAAGAAAGTCTTACAATCAGCATTCTTATAATATTTAAGGAAAACTATTTTGTGGTACCCCTGTAAAAATAATCCTGACATTGCCACTGCGTTCGTCGGTGGTAGGGTTGGAGAGCGATACATATTGCGAGGCACGCATTTTGAAGACCGAGTCATAACGTCCGAAAGGAGTACATGTACTCTTTGATACGAGTTTGATTTTTTTTCGTAGAACGACAAAAAAACAACAACAACAACAACAACCAAATTCCAACTCTATCTACCACTGACCAAGTGCAACATGTAGTGTACAACTACAAACGCATCTTTGTGTGTATCTAGTAGCTGAGTATCTGTTTATCAATCTATCAGTCAATCCATTTATCCGTCCCAATACCACGCATGGATACACACATACATATATCTACATAACAACAAACAGTGGTGAAATATGGATGATAGCTTTTATCGCCCAAACTACACACATTGCCATATAATCCAAATGATAATAAACACGTAAACTAAAAGACAAGGTTAATATATTTAATACATTCACCCAAACAGTATTGAAATTAATTTTAGGTACTTGGAAGTGTATTTTGATAAAGATACCGTACTTCATGACAACCCCACCATCTTTACCATTACCATTACTACCACTGCTACTACTTACTAGTACTCCTCCTGTTTCTTCTTCTTTTCTCCATCCTCCTTCTCCTCCCTCCCTCCTCCTCCATAACCGCCGCCACCGCCACCACCACCACCACCACCACAACACTACAACAACAACAACAACTACTACTACTACAGTGTACTACTACTTCTCCTCCTCCTCTTTCTCCTCCTCTTCCTCATTCTCTTCCTCCTCCTCTTCCTCATTCTCCTCTTCCTCCTCCTCTTCCTCCTCCCTCTCCCCCTCCTCACTACTACATACTACTACTACTTCTACTACTACTACTACTACTACTACTACTACTACTACTACTACTACTACTACTTCTACTACTACTACTACTACTACTACTACTACTACTTCTACTACACTTCTACTACTAATAATTCATGTACTACTTCCAGTTTTACTTTTGGTGTTAAGGTAAATGACATGATTGGGGGTAGTCCTCAACTTGGGCTGAAACTACTCTAGAATCAAGTAAACTATGCAAGGATTTCTCCTGTGAAAAATTCTTGTAGTCAAACGTTGACTCATTTCTAATAACAATGTCAATATCACTGCGTAGCACGCGAAACCTGCCGTTGGCTCTCTATGGGGCTTATTTTATCGCCCCGGATAAAATTAAGATACTCCTATGTTTTTATGCTTGATTTCTCCTATAAGTAAACAAATTACATACAAATCCTCCCAGGTGGGAGATCCGCCCTGCTAGTGTTATAGTTGGTATATATTTCAACTCATTTGGTTCTTGAAGGCATTTTCAAGTGATCCCAATCATGTCACTAACCTCTAACGTTATAAATGCTATTTTTGGTGTAAAAATTGGTGGAATAGTATACCTACATGATTTAATAGCAAGTTTCACAGGCACTTTTGATGGCATTTTTCATATTCTAGGTACTTACTGATCTTCAGATTTTCAGACGCGTGAGTGAG
>JZLH01S0260925.1:4964-16583 GCA_001188425.1 Eucidaris tribuloides | reverse complement strand
GCTTTGAAGTTTAACACAATATCTGGTATAGATATTGGGTAATACCATTGGTGTTATATATAACACCACAGCTTTTGCAGTGTAAGGGCTGACCCCTTTTCGGAACACTCAACAACAAAATTTGACAATTATCACTTACGTTATACGATAACAGTCATATCATATTATTACTATGAATGAAATACGCCGAAATGAGCAATCGTTTATATGTTTTAGGTGTCAAAATTTGATATGTATTGCAGAAGAGATTATGTTCATCGCCTCGGGCGAGTTACATTATCTTATAGTAGAAAGGTTGTCGATAATGGCGGTATCTGTACACACGACAGACGATAACAACAATGGACACTATCTCTTTCCACCGCATCTTCCCGACTGATAAATTATCAATATTGACAACACGCAGCTTAGAATAATACATTCTACGTGAGGTCATGTGCTCGGCGAATAGATCTCACCCTTTGCGCAAAAAAGGAGAGGAATCTGGTGATAATGGCAAATGAAGACCGACAATGTAGCTCTAATAGACTCCCAGGCGATTGACACGATATACGATATAGATATTACACCGTCTTTGACTTTGCTATATGGTGTATACGGAGAAGGATACTTGCGTGCAAACATCGCTCTCAAGGGAGAACTCTGGCAACTTACGCAGTTCAAGAAGATAAGTTGTTTTCCCAGAGAAATGACCGTGGAACATTGCACTTTGATGTAGTGGTAAGAAGAACAATACAAGAATGAGATGACTAAAAGAGAATCCACAGTACTGTTTGACGATGGAAAATCTTTCATCAAAATTGCACATTTCATTGGTTTCAAGGTGAAAGTGTATTACATTTGCATTATAATGCGGTACTAATCCACTAAAATAAAGTTGTAGGATTGACAGTTTGAACGGGTGAAGTTTATATTAAAGTACCCCTCAGTTGCAATGTCGTAATTAACATTATCCCATATATGTTAATGTTAATACTTTGTCAGCAGTGGGGATTTATGTAAGGGGAGGAGGAGGAGGAGGAGGATACGAGGAAGAGGAAGAGGAGGAGGAGGATGAGGATGATACGAGGAAGAGAAGGAGCAGGAGGAGGAGTATAGTAGTAAACAGCAGTGCAAGGCTGTAAGCGGATGAGAAATTGGGACAGAAGGAAGAAGAAGACCAAACGAAGTACAAACTGATAAAAGTGCATGTTCAGATTGCACTTTCGCGCAGTGTTCAACGTATTGCGTTCAAATACATGTATACGCTCCACGGACTCCGAAGGACATATGCCTATTAAAATATCATAATAATAAAGCCCATGTTAAGTCGGGGACTTGACATTTTATAGCACTTCTCTAAACAACGCCGTAATAAAATTCTGACAAAATGTAACGTTCTCCTCTGCCCACCCACCCGTCAAAGTGATGACGAATGAAATTGCCATCTGTTTGAAAGTTATAACGGGGTGCACATGAGGGCCCGAAACAAATTCTGAAGACAGCTCGCCGGATGTAAACAAAAGGCGGGACATGTACGTTTTGTTTTCGGCCCGTGTCCCTTGTAATTATAAGTGATGTAATCGGTGTATGTTCGTTGTTCAATTTATCAAAACGATCGTCGTAAAAAGGATACATTGCAGTTGCACCTGTTCGTGAGGCATGTTGGGGAAGACTTTATGGGCAGGCTCCTTTGTCAAAACAATAAATATTGTCAAGGATTTAAAGATAGATTGGATGCGGTTTCAGTTTGGTTCCAGATTTCTGTTAACAAAAAATTCATTGAGAAAAATAATTGAAAGTAGAAGTATGAAGTGTTAATTTCAACATTACTAAAAATGAATTGAGTTGTAATATTTGAAAGTAGTGTTTAATAATCGTGAAATTGTGAGGGTATCCACAACATGAATGTGTTTGTAGTGTATTCAAGACTGCATTTGAGTTGTATGAGTTTTATGTATAAAGAATTACAGGCGGAGTTATTGAATTTAAAGACTTTAATTAGTATTTCGCTTCTCGACAATTATTTTTTTTGTCTTCAAATTTATCATAGCTTGTACGGTAATACGATCATGGCAGTGTTATTAAGGTGTGAAGAAAATAAAATAAAATTTGCATAATATTCCGACTTATAGAAGCTCATTTTCGTAGACTATCTGGAAAATAAATCAGACAAACGAAGAAATCATAAAATGAGCACTTAAAGCCACTGGCTAACATTGACCACAAATTGTGAGCTACATAATCCTCCACGCTCAAAGTGTCTTTGATCAGAAGCCCTGAAAAAAATTGTATTTCAATATAATGATTTAGTGCTTTAAAAAATTGAAAATCTACAAGCATTCAAATTGACCGGATTCACGTACCCATTTCCTCCCATAGACTTACTGTGTGCAGATCTAGGCTTGTTTATCATCCACCGAGTAGAAATTGTTTATTCATGCATACCTTGCCATTAGCAGCATAATTTTCCAAACTTTTGTATTCTAGGGTGTTTATTTGTCCATTTGAACAATATGTGACTCACATATCATAGTTTGACAATTTTTAAATTAAAGCTCCACAATGTTATCCTAATATCACTTTAAATGTATTAATTATTTAAATTTATACGCGTAAGCGGCACATGCACGTAAGTACGGAAATATACCATAGAACTACATCTGTCAATTCATCGAATACATAATCTAACGATTATTCAGTAAATGATCATGTCAACCTGAAAAAGGGAAAACAAGAATCACTTGAAAGTTCTGTTGGTGGAGGAATTAATTATATTGTATCGTATTCGAGATATTAGCATTGTTTACAGTCATGTGCCCAACGCACTCGATCAAAACATTACGTAATTCGTACTCATAATGAACCAAGGGCCGAGGTAAATGACATGATACAAGTCATAACGAAACACACGGTTTTACGTCTACGGTGTGTGGAGGATTTATCGAAAACTATATCAGCGAACTGAAGGTCAGAAGCTTAGAGTAGGGTCATAGGTCATCTTTAAATGTGTTTTTTTTCTGACAGAAAAACTTTTCATTGCAGTGTGTCTACGCATAGATACTATAAATTTATAGTATCTATGGTCTACGGAGGTAACAGAGAGATGAATACATAGCTCCTTGGTACTTCTATTCATATAGAGTGTTTTTTTGTAGGTATCATGCTGAAAGTCAAAATGGGACCATATTGTACAAAATCAATTATTTTCATATGTCAGTGTTCTGTAATGCTGTGGCCAAAACAAACAAACAAACAAAACAAACGAATACACGGAAATCCATCACGAATATAATTAATAATAATAATATAATAATAATAATAATAATAATTAATAATAATAATAATAATTAATAATAATAAATAATAATAATAATAATAATAATAATAATAATAATAATTATTATTATTATTATTATTATTATTATTATTATTATTAGTATTATTATTAGATTATCGTAATTATTATTATTATTATTATTATTATTAATTATTATTATTATTAGTATTTTAGTATTATTATATTATTATTATTATTATTATTATTTTAGTATTATCATAATTATTATTATTATTAATTATTATTAATTATTATTATTATTAGTATTATTAGTATTTATTAATTAGTATTATTATTATTATTATTATTATTTATTATTATATTATAATTCTTATTATTATTATTATTATTATGTTTATTATTATAAATGAATACATATTGTGCAGATACTATAATAATATACTCTACTGTGCATTACAATATAATTATTTTGTATATTACATGCTTACAAACCCATTATCCTAAATATTAAAATGAAGTCGCATAATAATGACAGTTTAAATTATGATAAACCGGCAAACATCGTTATACATGTACCACGGTTCACAAAGAAATTATTTCAGAGTAATATGTGTATCATTAGTAATATCAAAATATAGGTGTACACATTGGTGATGCTTGTTGGTACACTCGGTTTCTGTCGCAGCATCATTCAGTAAATTGATGCTCATATTACTAAGCAACGTTATCTCTCTCTGTTTTTATGTTTGTATATATTTGATAAATGAGAAATATAAGTATTGTATGCATTATAATTGATGCTCGTATTTTCGATGCGCTTAGTCTGTATTCAAAGACTAACATTCACGTTATACTCCTCATTAACGTCGTCTCTCCTTTATGACTATATTTAAAATACATATAATATGTTGTATAATACATAATCATCAATGATGCTCATAATTTCGTTACGCAAGGTCTCTTATAACAGATAATCAGAAGACTAACGTTCACATAACGTCTTATTAACGTCGTCTCTCCTCTAGGACTATTGATATATTAGAAATATATGACATATGTATACATTATAATCATATCAATGTTCCTGGTATTTTCGTTGCGCTAACTTAAGTTTCTAATATCGGAAGACTGACTCTCACATTACTTCGTATCAACGTGGTGTCACTCCGAAGACAAATCGATGTAAATAAACTCCGAAGTTATACGATGCGTGATTTCGTGCCATTTGCTGCGGGTCTGTATCAACCAGGGCCCCTCGACAGCGAACCAAATCAGAAGGGTTATGAACCCCGTGCATGCCAGGGCAAATTTAAACGACTCCCCAAACGACCGCAGCTTACATTTTCGGTTACAGACCCCCTCGCCTCGGCCTTGCTGCTCCCCATAACTCACCCGCTCCGCACTGACTCGTCCAACCCACACCCGCCGTTAATCACGACTATCAGAACATCGTCGTTATCCCGAGATAAAATAGTTTCCTGAAATCTCATGCGGTCAGGAAAATAATTGGCCTGTAGTCTTCCTAACTTTTTGGTATTAATTCTTGTCCTGGCATCTTTTTAAAACATATTTTATACCTGGAGCATTTTTTAATCTGATAATTGGGAGTTTACTGCTGGGGAGCCGTAAATCTTTTTGACATTGACAACCACGTTGTACGCGGGAATGCCCGGGCCGACGTTGATGGGAGCTCCCGGCATTGACCGAGTACTCCAGCTCGTTAGTTCTCGTTAGTCACTGGTTACCACGAGATTTCGATTTTCGATTTGTCTCATTCGTCGAGAACAATCAAATCAAATCTTGATTTACATCAAGGCTGTCAAATAAATATTTGAAACAATGGATACGCCTGTACGCATATTGCTTAGGAATAGTTACCGGTATATTATATAAATCACATCGGATTTTAGCCAGATCATCATCATTTTGATTTACTGCATGCTTTTTACTTGAATTCTGATGAGTATAGCTCAACTATCTATCTATCTATCTATCTATCTATCTATCTATCTATCTATCTATCTATCTATCTATCTATCTATCTATCTATCTATCTATCTATTTATATCTGTCTGTCTCTAATTAGTTCCAAAAGTGTATTACTCTTGATTTGAAAGATGGTTTATTTCAGAATTCTGATAATATTGCAGATAAGAGATTCAGAATTTACAAAGAAGCAACATGGAAAGTGACAAAACACTAAAATTTGCCCAGGAGTTTGATGTACCATGTGCGTCGATTTTTCCTTTTTTTTGGGGGGGGGGTGGGGGAACTTTCATTTATTCTCATGCATTTTTTTTTATTATTATTGTTTTCCATTTATTACTTTTTGTGGGCCAGATCTCGCTTTTAGGGCCTTATTTGAGAACCGGATATCAGATTTGGTAATAATACTCACAATCGATGACCACTGATATCATAATAGTCAATGTTAATAAAAGGTGGATCATCTTTTGTCGATGGATGCTGGAGGCTGCTGTAGGCTACTTATGTGCGGAACATTTTACATCGCATAAAGCCTTTGTTTGTATTGTTTTCTGACAGTTTTATCGGCCCATACTTCGCCCTTTTCGTTCCAAGATCGTGCTCGCCGAATAATGACCCGAAACCAACCTCCGACTGACCACTTTTTAAGTGGACCCTGGTAGACTATCCGCTTACTTTTCCCCTATCCACCGTCTCAATTTTGTAATGAATATTTACGACTTACAGATGGGGTCGGATGGCGATCGAAAGCTTCTAACTACGCGGAAAACGACTCTTTAATTTGGTTATGCAGTTATAATATGGCGAGTATATAGTGGACGCACATACCGAACAAAATATACTACATGGCCTGGGTGCCGAACCGCTTGTCGTAAATAAAACGTTTCGTGGCATGCATGGCTACAAAGGTGTTAAAGGGCAGAATCAGCATCGACTTGACCACTAAGAAATGATAGATTAATAACAATAATGATGATAAAATTAATAATAATGATGATGATGATGATGATGATGATGATGATGATGATGATGATGATGATGATGAAGAGGATGATGATTGTTGTTGTAAAGAGTATTATTATATTATTATTATTATCATCATCATCATCATCATTATAAATGACGGAGGAAACATAGCCATCGGTTATGACACTGCTTGAGCATAGGGATATATCCCAAAGTTTATGATTGATGCTAGTTTGTTTAATTTGGTTTATTTGGTTTTATTTCTGCGTTCAAACAAATACAAATTCAAACTCAGATTTCAAAAAATACAAACAATGACAAATACACACGACATAATTTTAACAAGATTTAAGATTAAACTGAGAATATTATTCATTATTTAGTACGAAATATGATATTTTCTAAACATTCCAAGCAACGCCACAAATTTACACTCGTTTATCAACAAGTAATTTTTAGTTGTCACCCCTTTTCTCCCAACGTGACTTTGTATTTAATTTACCGTGTTCGTATTCTCAGGTAATATGACCTGCAGAGGAAGAGGGGAACTGGAGCTGCCAATTAATATGTTTAACGATATCAAGTATGTTTATCATCATCAAAATTGACAAAAATATGATTTTAATGCAAAATATGTTCTTCTTAAATTTAATAGGCATGCTAAATATGTGAAATTTACCCATTACATGTACCAAAATATGCTTCTTGCCTTCAAAATATGATTTTTATTATGCATCAATATATTTTTTGGGTCAGCAGAGGTTGGCAGCTCTGGGGATCGACGCTTGACCCCAAAAAGTCGCTGAAGTAGACTATAGGTTGAAATTACAGATGCATAGTGGCGCAGCTCGCGAGGGGCGCAGCCGCTTTAATTGTGTAAAAAAAAAAGTGGACCGGAAGCGTCTCATTACACATTTCTGCGTGACACATAAAGACGTTAGTTACATTCTTTTGTTCTCTGTTATCGTTTTTGTGCAAGGCTCGGCAAAACTCCTGGGACTCTCTGCAAAGATTACGATCACTTCGATCGAGCCTGATCTAGTCTAGCTTCCAGACGCAAGAACTTATCCTATTTCCTAGAGAAATTAGGCCTACTATCATGAGTTAACTGTCTTGAACTAAGACCAGTTTTCTGAGGTATTGACTAGGCAGAGTGAAGGTAGAAAAAGTTGGAGAGGGAGTGTACTAGTACTCTGGGGATGGAAAAAGTCGCATGGTCTGGACCGAGACTAAGCCTGATCGTGCTGGCTCCAAAGTCGCAGTCTAAACTCTAGACTCTTCGTCGAAGCTTCCTCACTTTGTCCAAGCGTGTGCATGACGAAATATTGGAGTTGCCATATTGAGAGTCTGGTTCAAAGAATTTGATTCTTAAAGAGGTGCGATATAATTAGGAGATGTCAAAATGTCTGGAGAACCAAATGAGTTGAAACATATACTAAAATATACACTTAGTAGAGTGTCTGTCCATTATCCAGGCTGGAAGGACATGTCATGGATTTGTTTGAGAAGAAACAAGTATTCATTTGTCAGTGTTGAAATTCCCATGACCCTGATAGAAATAGCGAATTTGAACTTCACGGCAGTGTCTGTTAGTAAACGATTGACCGTGAAATTTTCACAGCAGAAACATTGGACAGTGCACTTGATCCTGGTATCATTGTCTTTAATAGCCGGGTGTCTCTTTTGCACTCGTAAAATTTTACATTGTGCAAATACGGAAGTGTAGGAGCTAGAAACGCAATTTTAGTGGAAGTATAATAAATGTTAGACTTCGATTTGATTTTTTGACAATTTTTTTTTAGTGACAAAAATTCTACTTGTCTAATAGTCTATTTCTAGACAGTGCATGCATGGAGATGCCGCATGGACAGTGCCACTGAGGGCTAAGTGCAATAGGAGTGTACACGACCTTGCATTCCTTTTGTGCCTGACACATGCCAGCACAGAAGTAGGTCAACCGTCTGGTATTATGTAAGTTCTGTAATAGGCCTGAAGTGAGATTTGAAACTGTGTGTCGAACATACACTACGCAAGTATTTTTTTTTTTACTCATATTAGAAATCTGGGTAATTTCTGATCATCAGATTTCACTTGGCAAGTCCTTTATGAATAGTCTGAGGGCATGAATGATGTTTTGTTGTGTTATGGGAGGGTTGCAAATGAGATTGCCTACCTTTAAAATTGACGACTTCTTCCAATCTTTTTCATTTTCTTTTAAAGGTTTAAAGGCAGGCGTCTTCTTTGCATGCCTACAAAGAAACACAGGTATAAAGAAGAAAACATCATATAAAAAGCAGAAACCTTAAGCAAAGTAAAGGAGTTAGAGACTCGGTTTTAGTGGAATTATAGTGACCGTTAGACTTTGATCTGAATTATTGTCCCGTAGAGAGAAAAATTACTAGCATAGAACCATGGACCTGACAGAACATACACTAAACGGCAATTGGTTTCTTGAGCATTTTGCAGATACTATCGTCTGATTTCAGAGACATGTCCTTAGCCCAAGGGCATGTGACGTGATGTTTTACTGAGTTACAGGAGGGGTGCAAATGAAATTCTTGTCCCCACCTTTAAAAGACAGAGTATAAGGGATTTGCACGTCAGAACCGTAAAATGAATGAATATCTAGCTCAAATCGTATCACAATGTAGAAGATTAGAATAAATAAACACCTTTCATAGAACCTTTGGGTAGAATACGTTAGTTTTTGGTGAAAATCTGGACAATGAAATTCAAAATTTATAGGTGACGTCGACACCCGCAGTGCACGAGTCGTTTCCAAAATTGTCCGATCAGCCTTGAGCCGAAGTCGCCAGGGATACGCCAGATTGCCAATTCAGGCGCTCCGCTTCGTCTTGTTACAGGTGCACATAACCGCGATTCGCAATTTGAGCAAATTTAAACTCACGGAAAGAACAACATTCTGGTAAACTATGTCCGTTATTAGTCTTACCATAAAACAAATTCATGACGTATGGATGTCAAACTTTCCATACACATTTGTAAGTACTAAACTACCGTTCGGTATTGATAATGAAAGGGGAAGTAATGTAATGGAATTGCAAATCCCTGACACAATCTTTAAGTAGAGTGTAAATAAAAAATACTGGTCGCGTAACATCCGCAGCAAACTTGTAGATATTCACTTTATCGCTGAGCTATTGTAATAAGCTTCCGATGACACGATGTTATTCGACCGTCGTGTACGATATAAAATGCGGGAAAAGATGTCACGTAGTCTTGGTTCCAGACCATGTGACTTTTTTCGTCCTCCAGAGCAAACTCACTCTCCGACCTTTTCCACCTCCAGAGTACACTCACTGTACCCCAGTCAATGCAGAGGTATAGTAAAAGCAGTTAACTAAACATAGTACATGTAGTTTCCTTATCAGTATGAGATGGGTTATTCTAAACATCTTGAAACATGACTTGATGTTAGGTTAATTCGACCGCGCTGAATGGTGCAGTGTGGGAAAATAATCTGGTGTTCGCGCCACGAGATCACGGGGTTAAAAATACTATTGACGATATGTGAACTGTTACAGTTACGAAATTATTATTCAGCTGTAATTTCGTACTATTCCGCTGCAACAGTTGGGAAGTGAAATCCTTCTGTAAAGAAGTTATAATATAAAAACGTGCCGCTGAATTAGAGCGAGTTTCGCTGATAATGCGCCATTGTATATGCCTTGTATTGTGCATAGTTCACCATAAAATCCGTAATGGAAATCACTGGATTTTTTAAAACATAAATAGCACTTATGGCGAAATCAATATTAGTCAAGTGAAGTATTATCAGAAATGTACAGTTCTTGGATAAAATATATACCATTTGGTTTCAACACCCATACGTCAAATACGTCACACTATCTGCTATATTTTTTTCCATTGTTTTTGTGTGGAATAGTTGATTGGATACCTCAATAGCTGTATCATATTTGGTCTTGATAAGATCTGCGCTTTATCAAATCAATCGCGCTCGGCTTTATTTCTGTACCTCCTATTTTCAAAGTTCGTATGGGTATATTCTTTTCACACTTCTGTTCTCCGCTCTGTACTCACCCATCTTTCATATTCCCGGCCTTTGGGGAGAGAAGGCGACGGATTTTAGTCCCAATCAAAACAAAATTGGCTGTGTACTTAACGGTAAAGTTTTGCAGCGTCACGAATTGGTCGGCTGTTGTTTTAGGCATTTGGGGCGCATTTTGTCGAATTTGTTCGGCCGGGATTGCAGCTCCTATACTGCAGCCCCCGGAGGTGGATCATAAAACATCCATTGAGGAAAGCTACAGGTTTTAGGCGCTAAAGAGAGAGAGAGAGAGCCGTCGGAAAAAAACAATAACGGATGGCCAAAAGTATTATGACGTCACAAATGGTTCCCGTTTTGACTGACGATGGATGGGTGCGAAATGACGTTTATACTGGATTGCTCTGGTGTCGGATTTTCGTCAGAAAATGTATTTCTCATGTTGTTGCCAAGTTTCAACGAAAATGAACATGGGTCATGGAGGTCTAGTTCGGCGGGCACATAATCCGCAATCAAAGTTCCCAACTTTCTCTTTCTACGTAGGCTACGTCCATGCCGATATGCAACAACATGAACTATGTGATAATGAAGTCATGGCTATACATAACTTGTGTGAATGTGATTTTTGTTTCGGGCGACTAGTACGAGTACAAAATCAGCTGGAGCGTGTGTATCTGGCGATGAACATACGTATTATTGTAAATCGTATGCTCTTGGGTGTGTTCATGATAAAATCTAATTTAATCTAATTGATTAACTAAATATGAAAATGATTGTTCTTGTTAAATCATACTGCCTATAGTTTGGAAAAATAATTTTTCAGTTAAACTTACCGTATGACTGAAACGAAGTACAGTACTATGAAGCTACTCTATAAAACTTTAAAAGCAAGCAATAATTTCAGGAGACCACACCACTTGTTTACGAAAAAAGATAAAAATAATAGTGGGCATATGTGATTGCTCGGTAATGAACGGAAACGCAAATTCGGCCCTCTGCTCTTGAAAATAGCGCCAGTATTAGGCATATTATGGTCCGCTTAATAGCGACGGCGGCACATCTGATCGAATTAACTCGCAATTACTGCTAAGTCCCGTTTGCAGACGACATGGATTTAGTGATTTGTTATTTGGCTCTCGAGATTACGCTGGCTGCAGCCCGGATTTCTCTCGTAGTACGAAATCGCGCAGGTAGAGCCGCTAGCATATTGCGCGGTGCATCAGCGAACGCTCTCGTAATAACCACTGCCTTTCTTCACAGGGGTGTTGTTGAAGCCGTCGTTCATAATCTTATCCAGGTAATCAGTGTGTGCCCCATGCGCTAATTTTCAGAGTTACCGCGATCCCTTTGGCGGCCGAGA
>JZLH01S0260869.1:17545-31891 GCA_001188425.1 Eucidaris tribuloides | reverse complement strand
CTTACTGAACAACAACTCTCACCATTTTTGAGTTTTAATCCTTCAAGAAAAATAACTTTTAATATATTCCAGTATCTCCCGCATTTCCGTTTTTGTCAAAAATAGCAAGCGGTATTTACCGTAAATTACCGGTTTTACCACCATGTATTTACCCGCCCGTGTATTTACGCGGACCACCCTGGGAGGTATCCATGGTGGGAGACCCCGGAAGACATGTCGGAGGAAACAGCGAAGAAGACAGAAGAGTGTCCCACATTCCCCGTTTGACCCAAATAGACAGGAAGCATGAGATGTAGAGCCAATAGAGAAATATACTTCCCAACGCCAACAGAGTGGGGAAAAAGTCTGACTTTAAACATGATGATGATGATACTGAGAATATCGTGTGTAAGTTCAGATAGTGTGGTTGCATGTGATGCATTGTGATGGCGACTCTGAGAAGGTCATCAGTAAACACCTCCTTAAGTGTCATAGACTGACTTAAGTTCCATTTTGATAGATTGTTATTCAGGGGTTGCAATTTCCAGGGGTAATCAAGTATTTCCCACTTGTGGGGAAATACATGGGAATACTGGGAATGCTGGGACAGTACCAGGATGTACAGATGGAGGTACAGGTGAAAGCTATAAAATGCTTGGAAATAACTGGGCCAATACCTGAAATATTCAAAAGTATATTTCATTAGTGTTTGCCATGATGATTATCCAACTACGCATTCTCCTAAAAAAATTTGAGGTGGTATTTATTGTGTATTTCCCACTGCTGGGCCACCCTGATGTATTGTATGTTTTTGTTTAATCTGTCTAGTCATATGTGTGTGAAGAGGTTATGAATTTATTTGCAGAATCTCTGTTATATGTGAATTGAGAAGGCAAGAATCTCATAACATCCCCTTCCACATTCAAAAAAATCATTATCATGCGTTAAGCTATTAATTGAAGACATGTCATTGCATCTAAGGATGCAGTAAACTACCTAGGAATTTTGAAAATGCACAAAAAACAATACCATTTAGTGAATGTTCTATGCTACGAATTTCTTGTCTCTATGAGACAATGATTCAAACAAAGATTTAATGATCACTAAGATCCACAAAACTGAGTCCTGTTATTATACTTTGCCTATAAGTCTATCGATGGATTTTTTCATTTGTATCCTTGTATTATTTAATTGGTGTATTTTTAGGCCATGCCAAAAGAGTTCCCGCTGCTAGAATAGTTAATGTCTCATTATGTAATAGGACTCTTTCTGCTCTGTATGCTTGTGAAATAGGGTTTGAAAATAGTTACATAAAGTTACACATGTAACTCACTTCAGTCTCCATCCATGTGAAGCTCTTTTCGTCGTCTATATATTAAGAGCCTGAACCTCTCTGGGCAAAAACAATACAATATCTCACTTGTTCGGGACTGAAAGAATTATATGAAAATGCAATGAATTGGTCAGTAGTTAAAGTAAAATGGATAATGATGGGGGTAGTTCCTCACCTTGGGTAAAACGTTCTAGAATTCAAATAAACTATTGCAAGGATTCATCGTTGAACATGTTGTTGTCAAAAGTTTGAATCATTTTAAAAAGAACCTAACCATCGGTCATGCCTCAGGACAGACAAATTGTCGTGAAGCTTTCTATGGGTATTAATTTCTCTTTCAAGCCGTTAGAAATCAGGACTGGCTAATGTTCATGCTTGATTCTCCTAGTAAACAAATCAAGACGACATATCCTTCCACCAGCGGAGATACACTCCAGCTAGTGTATAACTGTATATGCTTTCAATCCGGTTTGGGTTTGAGAGGCATTTTTTTATTCTCTCCAATCATGTTCACTGCCTTGGAAAGAGAACACACATTTTCAACAGTATGAGATATCAAAATGTTTATGTTTAACCAAGCTGATTTTCATATTTATCACGTCCAGATCCCAACCACACCTTCACCAGTAGTGGTCTCAACATCTCAAGCCCTCCTGAAGGAAGGACTGAAAGGAGTCGTCGCAGACGTCTCCTAAGTTCACAGCGCAGGACAGTACTTGGTCTGCAGTATTTATTGTACGCGGAAATACTCCGCGGGGATACACAACACCAGGTTGGTTGGTAAGCAAAGATTTGACTTCTAGCCTACCATCAATTTCCAATTTAGAGGATTTTGTTCTAGGATTGATGAGTCTTTGATATTTCCCTGTTTATGTTTATTTCTTGGACAAATTTAAACTTCATCGAAGAAAATTTGATTTGTGCGTATAAACTCCTGTTTCATAGAGACCAGTCCGGAGATAATCTTGGGGACTTGTTTCTCACAGCGTTAAATATAAGAATGAACCTGTCAATTGTAAAGATGATTTAAGTTTCACAAACCTCTGACTTCTGTAACAATATTACCATAAGAAAAGTGTGAGAAAGCAGAAAGAACAGATTAAATTATATAGTTCGCTTGAAAAAAAATGACTTAATCCTATTTTAACTGGGCCTATTTCAGACCAGGATATTTTACTGGGGGGGGGGGGATCGCGGTTACAGGGATTTGACCCCCCTTCAGATCTCGCCGCCGATCCCGCATCACGCGAAAAATTGCATGCACATAGACGGATTAAACTACACCCCCAAGACTGTATAGTAAAATTTTCAAAAATTAATTTTTGTATTTTTAAGTAAATTAATTATGCCTAATAAGTGTACTAAATTAGTTTATGTCTGCACTTGTAACCCCTTACAATAGGTAGTAGAATACTAATTTTCTTGTGTGAAAATATTCATTCTAACATGTTCTGACAATTATCTAACTAAAAAATATTATTACATAACAATAAAAGTGAGAGAAAGAGAAATACAAATTTAAATGTTATATGTTTCCTTTGAAAAAAATACTTAACCTAATTTTATAACTGGGATTACTGGGAGGTATCCAGGTGGGAGACCCCGGAAGACATGGGAGGAAACAGTCGAAGAAGACAGAAGAGTGTCCAACATTACCCACGTTGACCCAAATGACAGGACAGCATGGAGGAGAGCCATCAAGGAAATATACTCTCCAACCCAACAGAGTGGGAAAAACAGTCTGACTTTAAACAATGATGATGATGATACTGAGAAATATGTGTGTAAGTTCAGATAGTGTGTTGGCATGTGATGGCATTGTGATGGGACTTGAGAAGTCATCAGTAACACCTCCTTAAGTGTCATAGACTGACTTAGTTCCATTTTGATAGATTGTATTCAGGGTTGGCAATTTCCGGGGTAATTCAAGTATTTCCCACTTGGGTGGGAAATACTGGGAAATACTGGGAAATGCTGGGAAGTACTCAGGATGTACAGGGAGGTACAGGGAAATGCTATAAAATGCTTGGAAATAACTGGGCAATACCTGAAAATATTCAAGAAGTATATTTCATTAGTGTTTCCATATATTTCCAACTACCATTCTCCTAAAAAAAATTTGAGGTGGTATTTATTGGTATTTCCCACTGTGGCCAACCCTGATTGTATTGTATGTTTTTGTTTATCTGTCTGTTCATATGTGTGTGAAGAGGTTGAATTTTATTTGCAATTATGCTGTTATATGTGAATTGAAAGGCAAGAATCTCATTAACACCCCTTCCACATTCAAACAAAACATCATTCATGCCGTTAAGCTATTAATGAAGGACATGTCTGTGACATCTAAGGATCAGTAACTACCTAGAATTTGAAAAATGCACAAAAAACCAATGACCATTTAGTGTATGTTCTATGCTACGAATTTTTGTCTCTATGAGACAATGATTCAAATCAAAGTCTAATGATCACTATAATTCCACTAAAACTGAGCTCCTAGTTATTATACTTTGCTAAAGGTCTTCGATGGTATTTTTTTCTTTGTATCACTGTATTTATTTAATGTGTATTTTTAGGCATGCAAAAGAGTCGCGCTGCCTATGAATAGTTAATGTCTCTACTGTAATAGACTTTCTGCTCTGTATGCTTTGTGAAAGGTGAAAATAGTTACATAAATGTACACATGTAACTCACTTCAGCTCCATCCATTCGTGAAGCTCTTTTCGTCGTCTATATATTAAGAGCCTGAACCTCTCTGGGCAAAACAATACAATATCTCACCTGTGGGACTGAAAGAATTATATGAAAATGGCATGATTGGTCCAGTAGCTTAAAGGTAAATGATATGATGGGGGTAGTCCTCACCTTGGGGTAAAACTGTTCTAGAATCAAGTAAACTATGCAAGGATTCTACTGTGAACATGTTGTTGTCAAAAGTTGAATCATTTTAAAAGAACCACCATCGGTATGCCTCAGGACAGACAAATTTGTCGTGAAGCTTTCTATGGGATTAATTTCTCTCAAGGCACGTTAGAAATGCAGGACTGGTATGTTCATGCTTGATTCTCCTTAAGTAAACAAATTCAAGACATATCCTTCCAGCCAGGAGATACACTCCAGCTAGTGTATAAACTGGTATATCTTTCAACCGGTTTGGTTTGAGAGGCATTTTTTTTATTTCTCCTAATCATGTTACTGCCCTTGAAAGGACACCATTTCACAGTATGGATATCAAGAATGTTATGTTTAACCAAGGCTTGATTTTCATATTTTTATCACGTCCAGATCCCAAACCACCACCTCAGCCAGTGGTCTCAACATCTCAGCCCTCCTGAAGGAAGGACTGAAGGAGTCGTCGTCAGACGTTCCTAAGTTCACAGCCGAGGAGCAGTACTTGGTCTGCAGTATTCTATGTACGGCGGAGTACTGCCTGGATACCACACACCAGGTTGGTTGGTTAAGCAAGTTGACTTTCTAGCCTAGCATAATTTCATTTAGAGGATTTGTTTCTAGGATTGATTGAGTTTTGATATTTTCCCTGTGTTATGTTTATTTCTTGGACAAATTTAACTCATCGAAGAAAATTTGATTTTGGTATAATACTCCTGTTTCATAGAGACCAGCCCGAGATATCTTGGGACTTGTCTTCTCACAGGTTAATATAAGAATGAAACCTGTCAATTAAAGAATTTAAGTTTCACAAAAATTATTTTACATAACAATAAAAAAGTGAGAGAAAGAGAAATAACAAATTAAATTTATATGTTCCTTGAAAAAAAATAGACCTTAATTCCTAAATTTAACTGGGCATTTTCAGACCAGGTTTTTACTGGGGGGGGGGCTCAATTTGACCCCCTTCAGATCTCGCCGCGATCCCGCATCACCGCGAAAATTGCATGCCATAGAGGATAAACTACACTACCCCAAGAACTGTATAGAAAATTTCAAAATTAATTTGTATTTCTAAGTAAATTAATTATGTCTAATAAGTGTATAAAATTATATGTCTGCACTGTAACCCCTTACAATAGGCTAGTAGAATACTAATTTTTTGGTGAAAATATCATTCTAACATTTCTGACAATTATCTAACAAAAAATATTTTACATAACAATAAAAGTGAGAGAAAGAGAATAAAACATAAATGATATATGTTTCCTTGAAAAAAATACTAACCTAATTTTTAACTGGGACTATTCAGAACCAGGTTTTTACTGGGGGGGGGTCAATTTGACCCCCCCCTTCAGATCTTCGCCGCCGATCGCCGCGATGCCGCGAAAAAATTGCATCGCATAGAGCCGGATGTAAACTACACGACTGTATAGTAAAATTTTCAAAAAATTATTTTTTGTATTTTTTAAGTAATTAATTATGCTAATAAGTGTATAAAATTATGTTTTCGCCTGTAACTCACTTACAATAGCTAGTAGAATACTAATTTTTGGTGAAAATATTCATTCTAACATTTCTGACAATTATCTACAAAAAATTTTGCCGAATTGGAATTAATTTCTTATATATTTTATTGTTTTGTGAATTTCTTATGTATTTCTTTGTTTTTTCAACCTTTTGTTTTCTATTGTTTTTTTGATGAAATTTGTTGGGGACACTTTTGCAATCATAAACATCATAAAATTAATTCATTTCAACCAGTAAAAGCAAAAATAATCATACATTTATGATTTTTGGCTGAAAGCACAATTTCCATTGATTTGTACACGAAATCACGTTTTTGAGCAATTTTTGGGTTGACATGCATGTACAAAAAGTCGCGCAGCGTCGTAACGGTACGTCAGATTTTCGCGAAAACGGTCTCAAAAGATGCGCAAGACTTGAAAGTAAAAAGTCAACGAGCGACACGATCAAAAAATTTTGCGCGGCGGCATGGTCGCGAAATTCGTCGAGGGGGGACAAATTGAACCCCCCCCCCCAGTTAATATAGGGTTAACTAAAAATCCATGTCTGGCAAGATTTTGATGTTATTGAAGAACTGGGTCATAAACACTGGACTCCTTAATAAATCCCCATGAATCCTTTTGTTCTTTTGTGTGTTTTAGTTGGAAGAAAAATTGAAAGAGAAGATCAATCCCACGTTAGCTGACAGAATAGACCTGAATGCTGAAATGGATGTCTTCCACAAGTAAGTCAGTGATGTGTCTTCTTAGTTATGAGTGTTGGAATCAGTGATAAAAATAGCAGGAAATAAGTCTTGCGTATTTTGTACGTCCGTCCATGTCTGTGCGTGCTTTCATCCACCTGTCAGTAACCAGTTCTCATGAATGAGGTTTTTTCAGTTTAATTTAATTGGACTGGGAGTGGGGATGTATGTCCATCTGCTGCGCACAGTCGAACTGCTTTACTTTTTCCAAGGGCAATTTCTGTTAACTTTAGAAGTTGAGATATTGCTGCCATCTTAGAAGAGATTTCGAGAATCTGAAAATCTGTTCCCAGATTGATATTGAAATGTGGGTAAAAAATTTACAGTGCTAACAAGCCATCACAGCAGGAAACAAATCATGGAAAAAGTTCTGTCATACCCTTTTCTGAACTCACAGTTTTGCCCTTTATATCCAAGCATCATCTGAGCCCATTAATGTTTATAAAAAGAAAAATAACTGGTGGTTTTACTTGACATGAAAACCTTACTTTGTAAATAAACTTTTGTCATAAATCAAATGTGTGTATTGAACTACACCCACACAGACATATGTCAGTATTTATTCTTCCAGACATTACTTGTGTCATATGTTTATTTACATGACTTGATTTGTTTATAATCTGTCAGAAAGTTTCCGATGCATAACACAAGAATTCAAAGACCCTTGAACAATTCTAGGAAATGTGGGAGGACTTATAATCTTAGCACCACAGGAAATAAACGCATACATTTAGGACATTTTGATGTTATGATAGCAGCATTAGATGGTTTGCTTTGAGAAAATTTCCTGACATTTGGAGACGGCAATATTTTGAAGTGATATCTCAAAGACATTGTTTAGCACTGTTTCCGATGAGGTCTAAATATGAAGCCCTGACACAAAATTATCCTTCAAAACAGGCATTTAGTGCTTTCAAAAAAGTGAACATCTGCGAGTGACCGATTTTGCCATACCCATGTTCCCAACCAACCCCCCACCCCCCCCCCCCCCGACGACTACTGTGTTATGGGCAAAATGTATATAAAAGTGCGGTTTCAAGTCATTGAATAGGAATTTTGGTAAATTCTTTGCTCAAATCTGAGATTTTCTCCCAAAAATTGTGAGTTTGTATATTTTGGGTCTGCTTAAAAAAAAATCAAAAAAAAATTGCGACCCTGATTTTTCGCATTTTACGGTCGGTCGCTGGAGGGCAACATAACAATTTTTTTTTAGGCCTTATCTATAGATATTTTGCTAGTGGCAGCTAAACTGTAAAAAGTTTTATATTTCAGGGTATTCATTTGTCCTTCAAGCACTATTATGTGTGTTGACATTTTAAAGAAATAAACTTTCACATTGTTTAAAACAGTTGTATGAAATAACTTTAGTGTTTCAAATTAATTACTTTCTTGATTGTATTTTCTTTTTCTAGTGTGATATCTAGCTGCATTCAGCTGTTGGTACAGGACCTGGAGACCGCGTGTGACCCAGCCCTGACAGCCATGAATAAGGTGAAAAATCATTATATATTATTATCTAAATTGGGGGTTTCAAGCGCCGTGATATTATCGCGTATCCTGTGCGCAAAGGAATGCGCGTATACGCGCTACCGTGAGACGCATGTGATATCGAAAAATATTGAAAAAATATCACATACATCCGGGTACTTTTGTATTTGTTTACAAGTTAATCAAGATTTCCACACAAATAACGTGTTATAGAAGCATTTTTTCCCAGAAATCCTCCTATATGGTTACTTCAATCTTTCTTATGTGCTTGCTTTGCTTAATTTACTAAATTATAGAGGAAGATGTGATTTATGTCAAATAAGAATTACAAATTGTCACACGAAGAATAAAATCACAGCAGGCAGTGGTCCCGCAGTGGTCGCCACTGAAAGACTAGATGATTTGTACAGAATTTTAATTTTGATAATTTTCTAGAGGATTTAGATGATAATGAAAATATTGGATGTCTTATTTTCGGTGGACACAGGAAATATTGTACTCCTTATGAAAATATCGGACTCGGACTCGGACTCGCTGCGACTTGTCCGATATTTGTCACAAGCCGTACAATATTTTCTTGTGTCCACCTCAAAGCCATCCAATATTATATAAATGATGTTCAAATGATATGTTTATGCTTATGGGTTCCAAAAATCTGTTTCAGTTTCTATAATCATAGAGTGACATATTTCACTGTATACATCCTTAAAACTTAATGAAAACATATTTTTGTAGCTGAAAATATAATTTTGAAAAAAAAAATGACCTAAAATGAATTTGTGACTGATTCAAGTTTAATCAATATCAATTAATTTCTCCTTTCTTGTTGTAATGAAGTGTCCATAATGTAACAAAAAGATGTTTTTAACAAATGGTAACATTTCATTGGGAACGTTAGGTTATGAGTATTTGTATTTATTATTTATTTATTTATTTTATTTATTTATTAATTAATTTATTTATCTATTTATTTATTAGTTATTTGTTTTTTTATTTTTTAATTTATTTATGTATTTATTTATGTACTTATTTGTTTATTTATTTTATGGATGTATGTTTTAATGAACTTTTTATTTTTACATTGAATGATTGATATGTGGAAATATTTTATCATTTACACAGAGTCATATTTAATTTACTTATTATTTATTTATCATAGCAAATTCTGTAATTGAAATGTATGGATTATTCATCCTTTTCATTATGTATATGTGTATGTTACTTCGAGATTTTTTGAGCATTTGTATATTTATCAACTAACTTATATATAAGTGTATGTGCAATGCAGGAAAAGTGATACTTTGTCATCTGTTAGTGTGATGTACCCAGCAGAGAATGTTTACCAAACAAAGTATTTGTGACTGATCTAAAATATGTTAAAGGTGGAGTGTCTCTTTTGCAAGCCGAAAAAGTAACATAGTGAAAATACACTGGTATTGAAGCCAGAAACTCAGTTTTTACTGCACTATATAGTAACCGTTACACTGCGATTTGAATTATTGTCTCGTACAGTCAAAAATCCTACTAGATTCAGATTCAGATTCAGATTTATTTTATTCCATTAATCATTAAAAACAATAACATAACATATGTACAATTTAATATTTAAAAGCGAGAAAAATGAAAATGGGAAACTAAAATTAAAGCCCTATTGGGCCTTGTCAGACTTAGTTCCCTTTACAAAGATAATAACAACAAAAGATAAGTACAATAACAGTATAACATCAACAAATAGACATACATAATACATATAAACATATAAACTTACATACATACATACTAGTCAACTAGTCTTCTTTTAGACCCTTATGTAGCATTGTCTGTTCATTATGTATGACATGTGAGATTTATTTAGAATTTAGAAATGCGATCCATATGCATTCATGAACATCAGAAATTTTATGCATAAGTCTCAAGCAGATTATTATTCCTAAACTATTATGAGTACTGAAATAAAACTGATTTATTTCATTGAACTTCACAAGGAGTCTAACAGACCTACAGCGGTCTAACTGATGATTGCTTTTTGGTGCATTTTTCAAAATGTTGGTAAATAATGATCTTCAGATTTCACAGATATATACTTCATAAATAACCCAGGGGTGATGAGTGATGTTTGCTGCACTGGGGGTGGGTGCAAATGGGATTCCCTGCCTTCAAGTGATTATCTTACTCTCACCACACAGATGAGACTGACAATTGTGGAAATATAAATTTCTACATATATCTTCACATTTCAGGTCAACTGGTCGGTCGTAGAGACAGTGGGGGATCAGAGTGGTTATGTGACGGCCATCACAACCCATGTCAAGCAAGCATTACCAGTCATCAGGGACAACCTGGCATCGGCTAGGAAGTATTTCACACAGTTCTGCATCAAATTTGCCAAGTAAGAGGAAAATGTCTTGTGTCGCACCTGAATTATTAGGTCTGATAATTGCTTTCAACATTTGTGTCTTTACAGCATATACAGTGCGTCCCAGAAAAAAAAAACACCCTAAAACAAAGGGTTATTGTGCGGAAGCAATGGGGCATAGGATTGCAAAAATATGTTCAAAATAAACTTTTACTTATGCTCTTTCAAATGATGCATTTAGCATACCTATTTATTCATGCTGATCTAAGTAACATGACTCGGAAAATGTAATGTTACTCAGAGATGCATGAATAAATAAGTTTGATTATTGTATCATTTGAAAGAGCATAAATCAAAGTTTATTTGGAACATGTGTTTTTAATTATATGCCCCTTTGCATCTGCAGAATAAGCTTTTGTTTTAGGGTTCTGTTTTTTTCTGTGATGCACTGTACCGTACCGACGAGTGTTTCTGCCACTGCTTTGATCTTAAAGATACAAATCATATTTTATCACAATAGCAGTTGATCAAAGCAAGGAAAGGCAGCCCTTACAGATTTCTTGTGTGTGACAAAATCAATTTGTTGGAATGCTGATAAATCATTAAATATTTAGTATATTTGATATTCCTCAAGAAATTATAATGCAGCATTTTGACAATAGTGGCATAAAGAAATAAGCTCAATAATTTTTCCTGAAAGTTTGTTTCTTTCCATTCCATATTTATGCCCATTGCAATAAAAACATGACTTGTGAAGTACAGATGTACAGTACACATTATTTTTCTAACTGCTCCACTCCTTACCAAAACAAACAAAACAAAACAAAATACAACAACAAAAGTCTTGCTAGGTTAAATGCCATTAGTAATGAGCCCTTTCTGACCTGTCTTTAAAGGCAGGGCATCTCTTTTGCATGCCTGAAAATTAACATAGTGTGAATTTAGTGGCATTATAGTGATCGTTAGACTCTGATTTGATTTTTTTTCTCGCGAGATAAAAATTCCTACCTTAGAACATACACTAAACGGTCATTGTTTTTCTTTTGCATTTTTCAAATTCTAAGTAATGACTGACCCCCAGATTTCACAGACATGCCCTAATTGCATGGTTTGTCTTTTCCTGGTCCGAGGGGATGCTTGCAAATGAGATCCACTGCCTTTAAGTACCTGATGAAGATAAAGATATGAATGAAGTAAACTGTGTCCACTTGTGAATGTATAGAAAAAAAGGCATTCACTGATGCTGACATAAAAGCTAACACTAGAAAACTCAGCCAGTATTTCATCTTTCTTTTTCCTTTCCTGCCCTGCAGTTCATTCATTCCAAGATTCATCAACCACCTGTACAAGTGCAAGCCAATTAGTACTGTAGGAGCAGAACAACTCTTACTAGACACCCACTCATTAAAGACAGTACTCCTAGACCTACCCTCCATCGGATCACAAGTATCCAGAAAAGCTCCTGCAAGGTTAGAACATCATTCCTTAAGAACTCTTTAATTGTGCATGAGATGTTATGTGAAATTAAAGACACAAGTAAACATTGTGGAACTTCAATTTAAAAAAAATTGTGACAAACTTTGATATGTGAGGTACATAATAGTGCTTAAAACCCATGTATATGGTCAATCAGACAAAAACATTTGCCAATTTGTCACAGAGTATTCTATTGTCACCCCAGACATCAGAAAACAACATCAACCCTACTGAAAATTGAGTATCTGAATATAAATACGACCCAAGTCCATTTTGGAAATCTGTTTTTTATTCTCCCATATGAAACCGAAGATGACAACGCCAGTTAACCAAATTTCTAGCACACAATTCTCAATATATATTGATAACACACTAGTACTTTGGTTGACTGGAAGTGTGATCTTTGGTTTCATATGGGACAATAAAAACAAATTTCCAAAATGGACTTGGGTTGTTTTTATATTCATATAGTGACAATTGTTTATAGTGACAAATTATGATGTTTAAATTATTAGAGAACATATACGGTAATTACATTACCTATGAAAATGTCACCTCTCCCCCCCCCATTCCTCCAAAAAAAAACAAGATTTGGAATAAATTTCTGGGGGAAAAATGAGACAGTAAGACGAGCAATTTTCAGGGCATTGAGAGATCATATAGGTGTATCTAAAAAAATGCAAACAAACAAATTTGTTTTATCATTTGCCAAAACTATACTTTGGCTTTAAGAACTTTGTAATTATGTATGAGATGTTCTTTGAAATAGAGTCAGTAGTTGCCTGCCAGAATTAATTTTCTTGATTGACTCAAAACAGAATGAAACTTGACAGATAATTTGCAAGAAGTGTCCTATGAAATAATTTTGCATAAAAACTATGAACAGCCATTGATAAGTAATACACTTCAAATGAGGAGTTCTTAGGATATAAAAATTGACATTAATGATCCCGTTGAATGTCGTCCAACAAATTTATATTTGAAATAAAGCAAACTCTGAAAGTCTTTCAAAATGTTATCTGTGCCACTTTTGACATAGACAAGCATTATATCTTGAGGAACCTGACTTTTGAAATAGATTTTATTGATGTGTCTAGATAACAAAATAAAAGAAAAAAAACAGTCAAAACATGCCCTTTGGCTTTGTTTCTGCCATGAATTTTAAAGGGATAATCAAATTATATGAGTGAATGTAAAATGCTTTTGAATTTGTCAAGATTTTCTTCATTTGTTTTATTTCTTAAATTATGAAGTCATTCTTGCTCCCTGCCCAATATACTGATTTTTTTTCCCCTCCTTTTCTTCCTCCCCCTCTTCCTCCTTTTCTTTTCCTCTTCCTTTCTTCCTCTTCCTCCTCCCTTCTCCTCTTTTCTTCTCTTTCCTTCTCTTTCATCATCTCTTGTTTTACATGTACTATTATGACTATTATAATTGTAATTCTCATTTTGTTTGTGTTTTTGCAGCTATACCAAAATTGTTGTGAAGGGCATGACAAAGGCTGAGATGATTCTCAAGGTAAAATTGTTTGTTCTTTGTAAAGTGTTTTTAACAATTATTGCAGTAATGTTTTCTTCAGTTATCATATATCTATCCTACTTACATGTTAGCCAAAAATGAATGTTTCTGAAATTTTAATCATCTCGAGAACTGAAAATAAAAAAAAATACATCAGCGATTTATTTGTTAATCGGGTTAATTTTCCTTATGCCCAGGTAAAGTAGTTAACTCATAATTAACTTTATCTTGAAAATCTGTTGAATACTAGTAGTATTGTATGCTCCAGAATGTATAAAAAGGAGTTAAACCTATAAATGAGAAGACTTTGTAAAGTGATGCATTGTAGGTGGAGATAGGTTAAGTCAATGACTGAGGATTTTAATTTATTTGTAGCATATTCACTTTATAGAAGAAATAAAACCGAAAATAGGTCCTTAAGTTAGATATTGTGTTTATATTTATATCAATTCTATGTGAAAAGTGTATATCCAGATCCATGTGGAATGGATATGTTAATATCTGTATGTATTGATTGTATCAGTGTCTAGGTATGGAATATAACTATATCAGTATGATATATTTTTCTTCATTTATATTTTGTCCATTTCTAGGTTGTGATGTCCCCTCAAGACCCAGCAGAGGCGTTTGTTGATAACTACATCAAACTTATTGCCGACACAGATTCATCAAACTTCCAGAAGTTATTAGAAATGAAAGTAAGTGTGGCTAAAGTCAATGTCTTGTACAATCTGTAGAATACTTTATTTGTGGATAAATTTGGATTTATAAATTTCAATTTAATACATCTATTCAAAAAATCACCAAGTTTTTAAATATATACAGGTCAAAGAAATCGTAGGAATTGCCATAAAGTTACAAACTTGGAGTAGGCAACCCCTGTACAAAGAAACAAAAGTACAATGAAATACAACGTTGGAATAATATGTATTAATAAAAAAATAGAAATGAAAAAATGGAATGTACACACAAACAAATCTAACATTACCAATTGACATAAATATATATATACAGTATATAAAAGACCATAAAATTATAGCAGAG
>JZLH01S0260847.1:10035-21618 GCA_001188425.1 Eucidaris tribuloides | reverse complement strand
ATAGTCGATTGACTGCATATTACACAAAGTAGCCTGTGACATTGGACATTTGATCATTTGACCCAACATTTTGACCAATCCATACTGGGTTTGCATACTTCAACCAAGTTTCATGAAAATCCATTTTGCGATAAGAAAATGATGATAACACATGCCACGTAACACTTAAGGTTAGAGGATTTTAGAAAAAAACGATAATTACATTTTTAGATTGTGATTTATTTGTGGGTAATCAATTTTGCTATGTTGTGGATAAGCAAAGCCTACTGTTTCCCCAAGTAGTGTTACTAATTCCAGAAAGGGAAACTTGTGATATTTGGGCTGATTTCATACCCCCCCCCTCCCCGCTTACCGAAAAAAAATGCTTAAATTTTACCCTTCCATGGCAGTGAATTCGCAAGGTAAGGTGCATTTGATTTTTGTCTCGCCTGAACGAAGTTCGGCAGAGACCTGGTAATCACTTTTCCTGTTGGTCTGTTTGTCTGTTGGTCTGTTACGAAAATGTTAAAGTTTTTGTTCAACTTGCTCTCATTTCTTTATTCCTGCTACAATTATGTTCACTATTGGTACAAATGATCCTTGGGTGTACCGCATGTGTGTTGATGAGGATGATGAGGTCGAAGGTCATCTAGGGTTCAAAAGGTCAAATGATATGAGGTCGTGTGCATCATTTTTCTTAAAGTTTTTAACTTTCGCTCATTACCTTTTTTGTGCATCAATTTTGTTCACATTAAGGGTACAAATGATCCTTCGGTAATGACACATGTGTTGATGAAGAAGGTGAGGTCAAAGGTCATCTAGGGGTGAAAAAGGTCATATTGCATGTTTTATTGATCGCGAAATCAGGCGAGACTCGTTCGCGAACCACCTTGTTTAAATAATCTTGTGACTAATGCCTCTAACTTGTGAATGAATGTGTTGAAATTGCTAATTTCAAAACCACATTTTGCTAAATATTCAGTATATGGGTACGTGTCACATGTCAGGGTGTTCAATTCATTGACGTAGTGACTCATATAACACACATACATGTACCTAATATTCAACATTGAGAAGTCGATGATCTAGTCAAACTCTGAGTGTAAATCTTGGTCGGAGGAGTGGGGTGATCGCAATATTTTAGCTGAAATTTCCAATTTTGGGGACCCCCATATCAAGGGCTATATCTTGAAAGGGGACACCTACAACATGCAAAATATTGGGGTATATGCCCTTTATTTGATAAGATTTTTGGCCTATAGGAATTGTGTTTCTTGATCTTTTGCTGCAATATAAAAATAATATACAGTAAGACATGAAACTTTGCCGTAGGTTTTCATGACCTTTATCTATGAGCGAGCGAGCAAAGCGGGCGAGATAATATTTAGTATCTGTAAGACTGCATGATGTACAATAATATCTTATACAAGGGGGTATGGTTCTGATATTATTCTTAACACAGTCTCAAAAACCACGTTAGTAATAAACGTGAATGGGAGATATTGATAAAATCAGAAAGATAATGTCTTGAGCATTTTCAGGGGCAGGGGAGCGCAGGAGGCAGTCGCCAACCCAAAGAAACTATAGTGGTGGGGTGGCAAATATATTGCTTTGTCTTTGTCCCAATATGAAGGAATTTTTCGTGGCCAAAATACGTTAAAATTGAGAGAAAATGCAAATGAGGGAGCGAAGCGACCGAGCCAGATCTTTACGTTGTTTAGAACTAGAATTGGGCGATTTTGAGCATTTAAACGACATTTGAGAAGAAATTCTAGCTACATTAACAATTCTATCAATGATTTATTGATAACAAAATACTTTTTCGTGAAAAGTGGGGGATATTCGTATGGGCCACCCCACCCCCCTTCCCCGGAAATGTTCGGTGGAATAATCTCCCCATCTCCCAGATTTACGTCAGTAAGTCAAAATCTTGTCGTGGATTTATCATGTTTTCAGGTTGTCCTTCTGTTACCGATGGGTATGCCTCCGCAGTCCGCACTTCCGATTTAATTTAAATTAAAAAACCTCATGCATGCATGTACTCAATCTGATAAAAAAAAATTCTAAACTCACCATGGTGATGATACCAGATCAGACTTATATATAAGTCACTGGTGCCTCATACTTGACCCAAAATAGATCAACATCTGAGCAGCTGTTCTTAAGTTATAGTGGAAACGAGCCCATACCTGAAATGTAATAGGCATCGTTACCAGTGACCTTTAACCGTTCAACTCTGAAATCTCTTCGGTTCATTGATGCGTTATAATGCATACTTCA
Source organism: Eucidaris tribuloides (assembly GCA_001188425.1). Lineage (NCBI taxonomy): Eukaryota > Metazoa > Echinodermata > Echinoidea > Cidaroida > Cidaridae > Eucidaris > Eucidaris tribuloides. The sequence continues at coordinate 19,359 of JZLH01S0260847.1, read as the reverse complement.
TCCAAGTTACACCAAAATCCGACAAGCCGTTCTCAAGTTATCCCAATAAAGAGACCAAGTATGGGCCTCATGACCTTAGACATTTGACCTTTGGACACCGAAATCTAATCAGTTCGATCATGAATTTTCCTGTTTACAAAATTGCAATTTTGACCAAATTGCCTAATGTTGTTTTTATAAAATGATTTTTGGGGGTCATTTGTATCTTCCTTTGCATCAGTCATGCATTTCGCACCCTTCTTAAAAACAGTTTCAACTCAAAATATCATTTTTTTTACCAGCATGATAAAAAGTTCATTTTTAGCCCCCAAAATGCCCCCAAATCAAAATATCATGACTAGTTTCACTACTTTGGGTAATCACCACGCTTATTTCATAGGACCGGCATCGCATATACCTAGCCACCATCATGAGAAATACAGTACTACACCTTTAACATTATTTTTAACCAAAAATGACTAAAATTGAATTTTTTAGCCCTAAAATCAACCAAACGGCCAAAACAAAAACTGGAGAACAGGAATCGTGTTTGCTAGATATCTACACAAGTTTCTGAGCTGAGAAGTCTTGTCAAAATTTTGGAACCAATACTGAATCACAGCTAAAATTCTTATTTTTGACCAAAAATTATAAAATTTGACATTTTTTACCAAAAATTACCAATTTCACAAAAATGTGTTAAAAAGTGAGGTTCATAAGATTATTTTCATTGTAATCAGCATCCTGTTTATTATATTAGGTCTGTTTAACCTTACTTTTATACAATTTTGCCCCCCAAATCTGCTTTTTACCAAAAATAATAAAATTGCGGTTTTTGCCCCAAAATGGCCCAAAACTCTATAACAGTCATGAATGGGGCCAATTAGAGTGCTTTCATCGGATTCAGCACAAGATTTTACATAAGAAAAGACTTTCAGACCTTATCCAGGAAAAAAATGAAAAATCTAATTAAAGCCAGTTATATCTAGGGGTATAACGCAAAATACCATAAAAGGTGTGGTTGCTAAGCAAAATTTGTTGCTAGGCAACCAAATTGCCTGCATGGAGGCTTAATAATACTTCAGATTGTAATGGATTATGTAAGGTTTAAAGATTAATGCATATTTCGTCATTTTCAGTATGATAATGTGCTTTTTCTCAACCCACAAATAATTTATTGACTAATGGAGCTCGGTCCTAAGTAATTATGCCATAAAAAACACATTTTTAAGATGTGTATGGTTAGGTTTAGTGTGGTATAACAAATTTTTTCGTGACATATTACGGTTGCTATGGTTATTTGCCAACTCTGACATCACTCAAGTATCAAATCAATGATATTGTATTAATGAAAGGTATTTAGTATTATTTTTATATAGTTACAAAAAGAAAATCGCATTAAAAATGGAAAATTCACCCATTTGTGCATGAGATGAAATGGTTGCTAGGGAAAATGATGTTGCTAGGCATCAAGATTAGCAAAATATTTTCTTCATTTTCATGCTTGGTTGTCCAGGACATTTCCGTCTTTACATATACCGTGGTTTCATACCCCAAAAAGGTACATCAATAACCAAAACGATAAAATTACATGTAAAATTTTAATTGTGTTAAAGTTTGTATTTTTGGTACAAAAAGGGGCGTGGTCTATTCAAAGCTGGTTTCCATGGTGATGCTACACGATACAGCATATAATATGCTTAATTTCAAAAAATTCAGAAAATTTCCTTTAAAATAAGGTATAATTTAGCCATAATCCAGCCGGGGGGATTAAACTCAAAATTTTTGGCCTCTCGCCGCTCACCTATAAATGGTATCTTGGGTTACCAAATACAAATCCGCCAATTTCTTGAATTACTTATTAAGCGCTCGACCTTGAGTTACAAAACCGCATACAAGTTATTTTTTATTGTACTTCACAATTTTGAAAAAAAAACCCTTCTTGCGCAAAAATGTTAGGGTTAATAAGTGGTCTTATGTAACAGTAAATGCCTTAAAAATTACAACTTCAACTTTTGGTAAGTTTATGTCCATGCGATGTACACCAGTGCAACACCTGCATTACGCCAAAAAAAATTATGTTGCACTCCAGTGGGAAATTTTGAAAATTGGGTCGGTCGGTCGATTTTTATTTCTTTTCTTTTTTCTTTTTCTACCACAGCAAAACCCGGATGTAACCAATACACATGTACGTAGTGTATTGTGCTTTGTGCAAGTATATGTAGGACGAATCTGTGCAAGAGTTGAGTTCCCCAATATTTGTATGGGTCTTTTAAATGGGCAAAATGCATGTAAAAGTGCTGTTTAAAGTCATTGAATAGGAAATTTGGTTAATTCTTCGCTCAAATCTGACATTTTCTCCCGAAAATGGTGAGTTTGTTTATTTTTGGTCTGCTTAAAAGAAAAATGCAACCCTGAATTTTCGCATTTTACGGTCGGTCGCTGGAGGGCAACATAACATTTTTTAGGCCTTATTACCATACAACCTTACTTCTAATGGACACAAGAGGACGCTACATAACGTAGTACACAGAGGCCACTTTTAGTTCAGTGACACAAACGTACTAGAATTATCTAGACGTCCATCTTGGCCCCGCCTAGCCGATCCTTTAGAAGATTTCATGTTCCATGGGAATACGTGTTAACAATTAAGGTGTTGAATAATTCATAGGTGAGACAAACTACGTCACCAGCTTCCCAAATAAAGAGAAAACAATTCCTTGTTTGAAAATCACTGCTTGTCAATATCTACTGCGACTAACCGGAGGGCCGAACCCCAAAAAGTGGCTTAGTTTTTGAGTTCGTTTCACCGTCTGTACAAACTAAGTAGACCATGTTTATTTTCAAGCTTAAAGCATATCAAACAATATTCAAGAGGTCTACCTCAAAAAATTTGTTGCGAACACCTCAAAATCCAAGATGGCGTCCAAAATGGCCGCCCTTTTGATGAAATTATATTTTTTGAGGATAAAATTTGTTTGAAATATCCAATTCCCATAAATGAGGTGTCATTTTGCAGGAAATTAAATTTCACACTTAATAGGTTTTAGGGTGATTTTCATGATGATTTTGGGTAAAAAACCTTGTTTTTTGACATTTTTCCCAAAAATCGAAAATATCAAAAATGCATATTTTCTCATAAATCAGAAAGTCATCCACAAATTGATGCCATACTTTTCCATAATTTGCCCAAATATATGATCAACATGTTGTGAAAATTGCAAGTTGATTTCTGTTTTTAATCAAAAGTTATTAAGCCACAAACTTGACAACTATGGAAAGATTTTTGCCAGTACATATGTAATGTGCACGTATTTCCATAGACTACATGTGTTAAGGCTGTGTATATGGAGTCCTTGTATTGTCGCAAAACCAAGTGATCAAAACCATTCATTTTTTATCATGAAATTTAAAGTTATAGAATATCCTGTTGTCATGGTAACTGTAGCTATAATGTAGCTAGTGTTGCCATGGCAACCACATATGAAATATGCAATATGGAGCCATAGGCGCAGCCATGATTTTTCAAAGGGGATGTTCATCCGCGGCCAAATCATGTCTGTTCACGGCTAAACCACAAAGCGAGAAGCCAAAAGTGTGTGTTTGGGTGGGGGGGGGGGTCGACGGGAATTTTTACAGCCAAATCATGTCCATACACAGGCAAATTGCAGATCAAAAAAAAAAAAAAAGTAGTCAAAAATTTTCCTGACCAAATCATATCCGATCATAGCCAACATTTTGAAAATTGCGCCGTTCTTATTACCCTGAACTATAGGCCTATATTACATCTGTAAAGGCTAAAAGGGGTTGAAAACGCCCCCTTTTTTAAAAAAAAAGGGGGGTGTTAACACCACCTTCTGCAAAACGGGGGTGTTTGACCACTCCAAAACACCCCTACGGTATATGAAGCTGTATGTGGGGGATAGTGATGTTTAAAGGCTGTGCTTTTTATTTGCACACCAAACCGTTGTCGCTCTGATTTGTCTGATCCAACTAAACAAAGTTACATGAAATATAGTTCTCAAAATTTGGGATCAATATAAATGATAAATTATTTGAAATTTCGTTGTTGTTCAAGTTGTATTTAGTAATGATATTCTAGGTTTCATCATCAAGCAACTATACCTTGCCAATACCATCAGTAGCGTAGCCAGCTTTTTGCCATTGGGGGGGGGGGCAAGGCACCCGAATGTACCGACAAACTCCCGACGTACCGACATAAGCTGTTTATGTTGTGTAATGATAACAGTTTAATGATTTACGAAGATAGTGAATAATTGATACACAGGGGCGGGTCTAGTTTTTTGGTAAGGTTTTATTTTTGAGCGAATAGTGATGGAAGAAAATTTTCAAAATGTGTTTGTTTGCGCGCAAAGCGCGCCGAAAATTTGAGAATTGTGTATGAAAATTTTTTTGTTTAGTTTAATGTGTTTTTTTGCGCTGTTTTTTAAACAAATTTTGCAATAGGCTCATTTTGGTTTTCCTGACATCTACTAACGTAATAAGACCATACAAATTTTTCACTTGGCAGCTCAAGGGGGGTTAAACCCCCTAACCCCACCCCTGTAGATCCGCTACTGATACAAATATAAAATGCTTCTTCTAATGGTAATGAATGCGTGAGTGAGCGAAGCGAACGAGCGCTTCGACATCAATAGATTTTCAAGTCAAAGAAAGTTGAATTTCTACAACCGTAACAAAGCCTTCTGATGTTGTGATATTATTGATATCAGCACTCAGCAGTACTGTAATTTAATATGAACACATAAGTATAATCATGCAACAAGTTTTGTAATTCAACATTGCTTGGGAAGAACATGTTTCGAAGTCTATGAGAATAGGAACTTGTGTGCAAATTGAAGGCAATTTGTGGCTTTTGATTTGGCTGGCGAACGAGGAACTGGCCGAAGGGCAAAATATTTGCATCCACTGCACATGGTGGAGCTTGTGTGCCCAGGTATCAAATAGCGTTCTATTCTTTTTTCCCAAAAATGTTTTCCTAAATATATACGTTGCTGAAATGTTGACTCTTTCAACAGTTTAATGTTGTAGGCCTGTAAACATTTTGTCGGTACAACATTATGCTTGGGTCGGTTGATTTGGAACGTTGTCGGTGTAGTACATTTGACTGAAGTTGACTGTACCAAATGTCATCAATCAGAGTACTCATGACAAGGCGGTTTGCTTGGTTACCGAAAAAGAAAATCACTTATGCGAGCGAGCTTGAAAAAAGTGGATTTTTCCATTTAAAAAATGCACTCAATATTTTTGTTGGTTTTTGAGATATTTCGTCGGTACAAAATTATTTTTTTGTCGGTCCGCATGTACCGACGGAGTCCTTCGTGTGCCAACGAAATTCCGAAAAAGCATTATTGGGGTGGGGAGGGGGGCAACTGCCCCCTCGGCCCCCCCCCCCCCTTGGCTACGCTAATGAATACCATAACAGCTTCCTGATTCTTATGGTTTTCTCCAACTATGAAAAGGCTGATTTGGCTAGTGCAATTCTCATTTTAATCTCACTTACACATCTGGAGTAATCTAAGAATGGAGACTCAGTTATGAGTACTTACATGTAATTGTTACATCTACCCTGTGCTAATTCATAAAAGTGAAGCATGGTCAATAACATCAGACATGCAAAAGCGTTTGGGGAGTTGTGAAATGTGGTTCTTCAGACGTGATTCCATGGACGGACAGCCTCTAGGTTCTAAGAAGAGCTGGAGTGGAGAGAAAGTTGATTGTGGCGATAAGAACAAGAAAAGACGGTCTGGAAAATCTAGCATTGATAGCAAACTCAAGGTCAAGAAGGGTATAGGAAAGAAAGGGATAAATTAAATTGGATGACCGGTCTGAATGCATGGATTGCAGAGAGTGGTGCCGGGTAGCGGGATAGAGATTTGTGGCACACCATGATCGCCTAGGTCTCTGCATACGTTACAGTAAGAGAGGGAGAGAGAATCTAGATTTTAGAAATTCACACACTGGATCATAGCTTTCAACAATTGATTTTGATATTTATAGGGTCCAAGTGAGGCAATGATAGCTTAGCAATTGTGAAACTGTACTGTTGTAACATTTTGACCGACCTAGTAAGCTTTGATCAGCAGGAATTCAGTTTTCACTACGTAATACACATATTTCTAGGTCTGAAAGCCAACCTACTTGAACATCTGTGCAAAATTTCTATTCAATGAGTTCCAATTGCCTGCCTGAATAATTGATCTCTAGCTGACAAGAAAATATTGGTGATTTTTAAGTTAAGCATAGATTATAACCTTGCACAATGATAAGAACCTTCACTTCTAAAGTTGGAAAAGGTTACTATAGGTGACTGACGTCTCTTGATACATCTGAAAGAAGCAATCATAAATCACTTTATACATCCTCACATGTTATCTCTAAACTTTAGCATTAAGGAAATAAGACCTACAAAGTTATCCAGACCCAAATACTGGCTACAGAGCCTTTACTGGAATCTTTTAACTAACCAGAGTAGTTGATCTAATATGCTATTCTGCATTTGCTCTTCCACAAATTAAGTTGTTGTTATTTCCAGTAAGGAAAAGTTAAAGCAAGAGACTGACACACTTCATCCACTTCTCAAGCAAGAAGGAGGGGAGGAGATGCTCAAGTACTTTCACTCAAAAATGACAGCCCTCATCACAAAAGAATGTCTTTGAGACCAACCTCCTTGATAATGCATAATACAAATCCACCCTCCTTCTCAATTAGGCATCTTTCCCACCAGGCTCCAGTAGGACATGGCCTTTCTGGTTTTGTCTGAACCGCCTGAGATCGAAGACTGGATATTGTGGGGTCTTCATGCAAAAATAAGGATATAAGGACGGAACCAAGAAAATGGGAATTATTGTATACTTATTCCCTTTGTAGCTTTTAGCATTGATGATGGTTTTGCAAAGAACATAAAATATTGCACAAATTGATACTAACTCCTTTCTTTTTCAAGATAGCAAGAGTACTTCTAGAAATACCTCTAAAGCAGAAGTCGGTAAATGATCTGTGCCATCGGGCTTGATCATTATGCCACATCCTTGATCCATGAAACTACATGTAGTATATATTCATGGTAGTATAAACACAGATAGCCAAGTACCTACAGTAAGGTTGAATTGCACTGTAACATTCTTGTTGGGAAATATGTATTGCAAATTTTTGCCGTGAGAAAAAAAAAGGAAAAAAATCTTTGTTGCTCTGACAACATTCTCCCACGCACAACATGACAATATTATTAAAATTTAGAATTTGGAAGTTGCATATTCACCATCATTATCTAATATCATGATGTAGCTAATTGGCTGGATGTTATTCAAACCATATAAAGGTCAGCATTTCTCCCTGTCTGTGATTTCGATGTGATATATTGAATGCATTCAAATTTGATGTTAACTGTTAAGAGAACACTCAGAAGGACAATTCTTCTGTTTTGAGTCATTTCACAACACCAAGTTCTTATAAGAGAGGGCAAACCAGCAGGTGTTTCATTCCCTGTTCCTCTCTGCAATCACAGGCATCCGACCTCGAATCCTCATTTTTGCATGAGGACCACACAACGTCCAGTCTTTGTTATCTGGCCATGTCTCACCGAAGTCTCGTAGGATGCTTTCAGATGAAAGAAAGATTTGCATTATGCATTCTCAAGGTAGTTAGACCCATAGCCATGGATATTCTTTGGTAGTGAGATATGTAATTTTGAGTGGAAGTGAAGAAAACTTCTGGAGTTCTCCCTCTTCTCTCCACTGGTTCTTGCTGGATGAGTGAATGGAGTGGACTTAGTCTTTTGCTTTAGCTTAAAATTCCTTTGTAGAAAGGATCACATTTCTAATTTGTTGAGGAGCCATTCATGATAGCAGATATACATGTAGAGATCATGTACTCTGTTTGGTTATAGGCATCCAGTAATGGCTCTGCAAGCTATATTTTGGACTGGGTCGATGGCAAGGGAGGGCATATCCCGTTAGATGATAGGCGAGGGAGGGCATAACCTGTTAGATGATTATAGTTTAGCGTGCATTTTTTCATAGCCCAGCCTGATATCTCGTACTAAATACTAAACAAGTCAAGTAGTATTTATAAGCTCTTCTTGCAGATGCATTGAGAGAATCCAGTCATCTACAGTACGATTTTCTAACTGTAGGAAATGATGGTTCTTACTATGAGTAAGGGTACGTAGCTTCAAACTCACCAACGGATTCTTGTCAGGTACACAGGTACATCTATCATCCACCAGGCAATCGGAATTAACATTTAAATTGAATTGAAATCATCGCTCCTCGTGGTTATCACATCTACATGTAGATGTACATGTACCCTCCAGATTTTTTTTTTCAGAATAGAATTACAGCAGCAATATTAATTGTTGTGTATATTTGTTCATTTCATAAATAATGGGAGACCAACCATCTTGTGTCCATCATTTGCATAACCCGAAATAAGTTTATTGCCTAAAAAAATAGCTGAAATTATTTATGATACAAAGATTAACATAAATTTTCACCTCACAAAAGCCTTAGTACAGAAAAGTCCGATTTCGCGAAACTTGAAGCACTGAAGAAATTCAAACAGAATGTACTAACGTAACGTCGCTCTCTGAATTTGAATTTGACACAAGTAATCTGACTGCCAGACCCTGAAGTTCATGTAGCATTTAATGAAAACTGAATACCTGCTGATCAAAGCTTACAAGGTAAAAAAAACTTACTCCAGTACATTTGGAAGATTGGTAGGATATCTTTGCCTCTGTTTGACTTTATCAAATTCAAAATTAGTGGTTGAAAGCTATGCTTCCGGTGCCTAAACTCTATACAACTTCAAAATACAACTTGAACAATGACTGAAATCAAATAATTTATCGTTGTTTCAAAAACCTAAAGGCAAGGTCCCCCGGGACGTCAAGTTGGTTTTAATAAAAGCAGAACAATGAAACATATTAATGAAAGTTTGGCGAAAATCCACCAAATAATAAAAGAGTTACAGAATTTTAAATTTTCAAATTTGTGATGTCACATGAGAGAGCTGCCATTTTATCATGTAATATAAGTTCCATCAAAGTGCCGTTTTTTCAGAAATTTGAAAATGATTTTATCTGCGCATTCAATATTTCATCAGAAACATTACTTCATACATGATGTTGTATGAAAAAGAAACATTCAATTATCATGAACCATTAAACAATAGCAATTTATGAAATTTGTATTTCATGACATATAGAAAGCTGCTCGCATGTGACGTCACAAATTTAAATCTTTGAAACCTCATAACTCTGTTATTCTTTTAGTGGATTTTCGCCAAACTTTCATTAATATGTTTCTCTCATTGTTCTTCTTC
>JZLH01S0260838.1:1030-11268 GCA_001188425.1 Eucidaris tribuloides | reverse complement strand
CAAAGGGACACTTTTAATTAATTTTGTTTTGTTCTGCATGTCTAACATGGTGTACTGAGTCCCCTACACTATGTAACTCAATTTTGAAAAAAATGTCAGTTATGCCCTTTTGTCATGGGGGGGCAGAGTAGTATACCTACATGTAAATAAAAATAAAAATGTAAAATGAATCAAATACTCACATACCCCATGATTTGTTAATAAAGTTATTTTAAAATATAGTTTATTTCATATTAGTATTTACTAGTGTTGCACGACTTCAGCATTTTAGAGAGTCGACTAGTCGCCCACTAATAGTCGCGACTCCGACTATTAGTTGACTATCGGTGTTAACGTCTTAGTGTGTTCAAGATTGGTGGTGTGTGCAACAGGTGCGACAGTCGAGTTGGCAGTGGCAACGATACGGGCAACATATTGACTATACCTATGCAGCGAGCGACCAAACATTTGGGCACAGTTCTGGTGATTGCGATCAAGAAGAGATAGGATTCATTTTCCTGACTCACAAAATTGGAGATAAGATGTATCTGTTCCAATACGTCTTTTGACTCAGTTTTTAATACAAATTAACATGTGATAAAAAGGTCGACTGTTGCGTTCAACACAAAATACAACAAAAAACTAACTTAATTGATGGTGGGGAACTAGGAACTCATTCTGATTGCTTGGACAAATTTTCTACACAGCCAAATCAATACTATTACTAAAAGTAGGACAGTTTTAAAATCACCTGCTTTTATTTTAGAAATTGTTTTCAATCATTTCAGTCTGCAAATACAGTCAACTCTGCCTAAGTCAAATTTCTTGGGACTGAAGAAAATGCTTCGACTTAGAAGAAATTCGACTTATAAGGGGTCAAAAAGAATAGAAAATAAAGGAATAGGACCCAGAAAAGCAGGGAAAAAAATTCATTTTTCTTTCGGGGGCTCCAAAATCAATTTTTGTGAAAATTTCGGGGGCTACTTTTTGAACTTTCGGGGGCTACTTTTTTTATTTCCGGGGCTCCATTTTTCAGGGGCTACTTTTCCACTTCTTAATATTAATTGTTTTATGAAGACTTTACTGATGACCACTTCCAGGATATAAAGTTATTTGACATACTGTACACAGCAGGGGGAAAAATTCAGTTTTCGTTTAAGGGATCTTTTTTCCCATTCAGTAAAAATTTGGAAGGGGGGGGGGGGCTACTTTGGGTTTTTAAAATTGTGGGGGAGGGGGTACTTTTCACAGTAATTACCTGAATTGAACACAATGACTTATTTCATTTTTAGTGATTGCCTTATTAAAAGCTAGTTTTTATTTGAATTCAAATTCAAACTTATTTCAAATTCCAGATAAAAAAAAACAAATACAACATAAAAAATCTATAAAACAAAATTACAATATTTCATCAGAAAAATTTGGAATTGAGGAAGACTGCATAACACATCAGAAAATTCTGTCAAAGCAGTATCCTTGGACTAGTCTATAAACTCAGGAGGGGGGGGGAAACCGAAAACAAAGAAAAGGAAGACAAATTAACACACAAAATAAGAAGGGAACAAAACAAGAATTAAGGAGGAAACAAAAGGAAAGAAAAGAAAAACAAAGAAAAGAAAAAGAAAAAAAGGAAATAAAGCAGGAGTGGAAGGAGGAGAAGAAGAAGAAAAGGAAAAGAGGAAAAAGGAGGGGGAGTAGAAGAGGAGGAGTAGAAGGGAGAGAAAATAAAAAAAAAGATGAGAAAAAAAGAACAACTTAGAAGGAAAAGAATCAGGAAAAATGAAGCTAAAATAGATGGCTATAATAATTGATGTCCTAGTAATGTAATTATAATACATAAGTGTTTAATTGTAGGCTTTGTAGCATCATTAAAAAAAATGTAAAAAGACAATAAGACAGCATACACATTTTCTGAGAAATGTTTTGACCTAGCAGTGGACTTTGAACCCGGCCCCTGCCCAAGCTATTGAATGCAGACAAAGGAATGTCTGGGCAGAGTGCCAGAGACGGTAACACGATATCCAGTGTGAATGGATCAGGGATTATCGTCGCCTATGTTTAGTCTAGATACCATGCCTGTGTGCGGCAGGGAACATGCCAACATGCATAAGTTAGCTATGGTAACTCTTGATTATCCATGAATAATAGTTTGGCAGTCAGACTAGTTCTTGTACTTTCCCATGTTCTGGGCTGGTTTTCAGGTGCCAGGCGTGTTTGTTTTATTGGCCCTTTTGTGAAAGTCGTCGGCAGCGATAGTCACTAGATTGGGCGGCCTAATTTCCGGGGCGGCTTTACTGGATATTGTCGCCCCCGAAACCATGATTTTTCAGAATTTCCAGGGCGCTTTTCTTCCTTTCGGGGGCGAAATCGCCCGCAGCCCCCGTGTATTTTTTTCCCTGCAGAAAAGACCTTCGACTTAAGAGATTATTCGACTTATGCGACTTCGACTTAGACTGTATCTGAATTGTTCCATAAGTCCAGAACACTGAAAACAGCATACCCCATAGACAGATATTGATATTGTCCCTGTATATCCAGCAAGATAGGGCCGCACCCCACAAAAAAGCTACGTGTAACGCCTGAATAATGTACAGTGTGGTTCTGTACAATATATGAAATAACACTGAATTAAATTATCAAAATTGAAAAGAGGTTTTTAAAGGCCCACTGTCATGGGTCAACTCAACCACAGAGAAGATGTCAACTAGTCTTGGAATACATGCACATATTTACAAACATGGACTGTTACAGTGCTATAGTGTATAGATTGTGGGAGGAAATCAAAGGTTGTATTTTTCCAACACTGTCACGGCTGTTTCTGTTGCAGTATGGGTGTCACTGGAGCACCCTTTTCATGATTTTAGTCAAAAGAGGGCATTCTTTATTCTGTCATGACAGTGGGCCTTTGACAGTCTTTTCATTTGAAATTTATCAGTTCAAGGTGGATTTGTGTAAGAAGAACCCAAATGAAGGGCATTAATGGCCTTTTTAGTTGATCTTGTACAACTTCAAGAGTACACTGCTAGACCATCCACGTATGTAGTGTGAGGCACCAATGACTTTCAGATTAGCTGTTGGGTTAGGGATATGGTTTGGGTTACTCCATGCAAAAGTCGTCGGAATAATTGTCACCAGATCAAATGTCATGGAACTGTATTGTTATGTAATTAGATAACGAATGGTCACTGCACATTTTACAACTTTTCTGTTACCAGTTGGATAAGTGGAAATGATTCACTTGGTAAGGGAAAGTTAGGGAATTCATCAATTTCTTCTGGAAAGTCTAGGAAAATCATTCAAATTATTTTTCAAATGACCCTTGATTAGGAGCTTCCTAGTGTTATGATTTTATGTATTGTTACACGCTGTAGAAAAAAATTGTGGTAATTTACAGTTTTCTATTCTGGAAACTTGGAAAGTCGGGGAAGTTTGAAAATGTAAGTGTACAAACCCTGTTTTTGTTCAATACTGTTGTGTATTTGGTGATCTGCGTAACTGCGGATCACCATAGAATTTGTCAGAATCTTTCTTTATTTGTGTTTCTTTCTGACCATTTCTTGTGTTCAAGATATCTCAAGAACGACATCATTAATAATGCTGTAACTTGGTACAGACACGTCACGTGTTAAGACCTCGCCACACAATTTCTTTGTACGTGGTCACGTGTCCGTGATGTCACGACGTCAAAAGCCAAAAGTTGGACTTAACCTACATTTATAGCGATATCTCAAGCCAGCAGTCGAATAAAACAACCAAATTTGACAAAGGTCAAGTTGAGGTCAAGGGTCAACTTTTGGACCATACCTCGTGCCTGCGCGCGTCACAACAGGCGCGTGAAATGCAAAAATGCTCCAAATCACTGCTTTTTGACGGCACTATACGTTTCAGGTCATTTGGAACATTTTGGTGAAGCACCCTTTTCCCGAGCGAATACCGTCGTTTTTTTCTATGGTTTTCGATGTCTGACTGAATTCTCCATCATTTAGAACCCTTTCCCGACCACCTGGACCCAAAATATTGCTTTCAAGTCCAAAAAACTTAAATGCGTGCGCTTGCAGCATTTAATCACTCATAACTCTCTAGAATTAACGGTGACCCCTACTTTTTATTGCTTATTCTGATAGACTATGATGCATAGATAACATTTCAGGCATTGCTTTCTATGCCAAATTGTTCTTTTTCCTTGTGACGTCATACATGTAGATGACGTCACAAAGAAAAATTGTTTTCCGTGCACATCTCATAACTCGAGTCAAGTAACATAGCCAAACTTGGTACACAGTAACTTCAGGTCAAAGGTCATCATGGGTGCTTATCATATGCGTGCAGGCATCACGACAAACGGGTACGCGTTCATGTGTATGTCTAATATTAAGTCTTAAATCAGCCATAATTCTCTAGAATTAACGATGACCCCTACCTTTTATTGCTCATTCTGATAAGCTATGATCAATAGATAATTTTTTAGGCACCACTTTGCATGCCGAATACTTGTGACGTCATCTATGACGTCACAAAGAAAAATTGTATTCCGCACATATCTCATGACTTGAGTCGAGTAAGGTTGTGATCACATTACACATATGTGGGTTCGTACCTAGGTAGTGAAGTGGTGTCGATCCACATTGTGTTCGCGTTCACACTACCGCAATAATCCACATCGAAAGTGAGTAATGACGTACGTGGCGCGAATCCACTTACCCAGATGTTAGAATGACCCGGAAGTGAAGCGCCGTTACCACGGAAACAAATTGAAAGTCGGCATATCCAAGATGGACGACACTGTATTTGCCGCTGTGTCGTAATTGCACACTGCATTTCGCCGTAGAAATCACATTCGCCGATCTCGTGCAAAATTTAGATTGCGACAAATGTATGCAATATATGATTCTTTCATTGCCACATCAAAAGGGCAAAGCTAGCTACACCGCATGATTGTTACAGGCGGAACTGGATTGCGTGGCGACAGATACCAGCCGAGAGTGAATGGAGGCAAAGCCCTCTGGTGCGGCTAGTCACTTCCGGTAAGGTGGAGTCATCCAGAATGCGACTCCACATATGGGCGTCAGCATACACAAAAACTCAACCCTCCTGGCAAACACGCCAATCAGAGTTCGATCCAGACATGGTTAGTAGATCGATGCTAAGGGTCGAAACCACTTGTTGATGTTCAACATCAGGGGAAGTGCGTTTGACCCTAGGGCGACTCCATTGCACTATCAATCAACAGCCTATGGATCACGACCTGAGATAACCAAACTTGGTACACAGTAACTTCAGGTCAAAGGGTGGTCACTGGTGCTAATCATAACTGTCCATGCGTCACGATGAACACATACACGCACCTCAAATTTTAAATTAATGTTTGATAGAGAATTTAAGGTTATGAGGGATGTATTATTTGTGATAAGTTGTTGGTGTTTAAATGTAGTATCATGAATACTAGTCATTGCTGGAAAGTTTTGTGGAAATCAAACAGACATGTGTTAGAAACTTGATTTGTTTAATGTTTGTGTCATAAACTTTATTTGTTGGAAAGAATGACAGTGGCTACAAATAAATTTGTCATCGAGAAGAATTTATTTATACAGTACTTCTTAAAAGAATAAGACTGCATACACAAATCTGATTTACATGTAAATATATTTTTATTGTAACCTTTTCTCTTGGCTACGAAATAAATGTACAAAGAAGTAACTACAATTGAAGTAGAAGAAAAACAACATCACATTATGTCCTAGATGCATAGAAAAATAAATCTTGTCATTTTGTACTTCAAGAAATATGTCTCACCTTGTCATTTATCTAGTCTCTAATTAACTAGAGATCTTGCTTGAAAGGTTAATGGTATCCCATGGTCTCCCAAAGGATACCAAAATTATGTGGTAACTAACTGGTGTTCTATACAACACCAAAATCATGGAGCAAAATGTGTGGTATCTTGTGTGACCACTCAAGCACAATATATCATTTAAGCCATGGTCTCAGAAGTCTCACACGATACCATTTTGGCGTCCTGTGCACTTCAAAGATAAGTATCCTGTGGAAGACCATGGGAAACCGTTAACTCTCTTTCAAGCAATTTTGTAGGTAACAGAAGTCTACACCCAGAGAGTCACAGAGGGAACAAACACATAAATTGAAATACATACATGTCTTTTATCAGATACTAATTGATACATCAAATAAAATCAAGACCATATTTCTCAAATCCTCCGTCTTCCACCCCAAATACTTATCTTGGAAGCATGGACACCTTAGATAGATATTTATTTAGCCTTTTTAGGCCAAGGTATACTTTAGTAAATGGTAACAAATGAAAATCTTTGTAACTATGTTTTATAGATACATCCTATATGACCAATCAATGTCCTGAAAATTGCATACTCTGAAATTCCCCCATTTTTACGAAATTACTTAAAATGTAAAATGTTTAAGGGGGGGGGGGGAGGGATCCTGACATTTTCCATAAGTAATGTACATACCGCTAGATGCTGTTCTTTAATTTAAACATCATAATTTGTCACTATAAACAATTTTCAGTTGGTATGATGTTGTTTTCTGATGTCTGGGGTAATAGAATACTTTGAGAAAGATTGACAAAAAATTTGTCTGATTGACCAAAACTACACTTGTGCTTTAATATACATGCATATGTAGGCATAGTATTAAACAACATAAGATTTCCAATGAACGCATAAAAACTGTGCAGTTCCTCTGCCCCCCCCCCAAAAAAAAAAATAGAAAACAGCACACAAACCCCACATGGGTACATAAACATGATTGCTGCTATAAAATGTGTATGCTCGGAGGAGTTATTTACACACAATACAAAATATGTATAGTAACAATGCATTTACTTTATTAACCGTATCAGTGCCAAAATCAGAATATCATAGACAATGGTACTGAGAGGATGAAGGAACAGTACAACATTTGACAATCGGTACACAAGAGATGTATTTTCTTTCACTTCACAGTGTCTCTGTACCTTTTTATATAATACAGTGCACTCCCATTATAACAAACACAGTTCTAACAAAATTGCTGTTAGAACGTAGTAAAAAGTCGAGTCCCCAAATTATTACCTGTACAGTGTACTCTCGTTACAAAGAACACTGATATAACAATTTCATTATAAAGAAGTAAAATCTCTGGTCCCATATCCTAGATTTCCTTTGTATTTTATTGTTTTTGCAACCCTGATGTAACAAACTTTCGTTATTAAGAACAAATTTGATGGGTCCCATGGACATCTTTATATCGAGAGTGCACTGTATATCTTAACTGTTTGGTTATAAAGAAATTCGATGCAACGAAAGAAAACTGCCGGTCCCAAGGACTTTGTTATAATGGGAGTCACTTGTACTCTTTAACATCTACATGACACCATTTTCTTTTTTTAATTAATTTTTCAAGACTGGCCAGTGAAATCCAAGTTGCCTTACACAGAAGTGTAAATATGTCAAACTGAAATTAATGAACTGTAGTACTGACTAAATACAAAACATGACAGTTTTTTTCTTCAGTACACACACTCTTGCATTTCATATATAACTGACTTTCCATACTACAACATTACCAGTACACAATCCCCCATTAAATATTACATAAATCACAAACATTCGTCCAGTTTTAGTTGTAGACCATACATCCATGCAAAAGACAATAAATGTGGTATACGTTTCACACTTGTTTCTACATGGTAAACTTGATCTCTCAAATTGCCCCCCTCAAATCCCACCAAGTTTGGCCATTACAAGTTATTTCTAACTTGTTCAAAAATCATCATCAGCAAATTGTATTACATACTAGCTCTAGCTCACCCTGGTTTATTTGTTACAGATTTCAGTTGTTTTATAACCACTCATTTTGCAGTAATTCAATTAAACTCTGTTGTCCTTTCATACCAATAACATGTAAGTACATCATAACATACTCCACATTAAATAAATAACTGGTGTATTTTAGTTATCAGAACTACAGTATGTCTTGAAATCTTACTTGTACCACATACAATTAAAATTTCAAGACATCTTTTCAAGGCCCAAAGTCAAGATAGCCTGGAACAGCTGCCTCTTTATATGAATCAAATGATACAAAAGGAGCACAATCTGTTCCCCACAATTCAAAGAAACCTGCCTTGGAAGCGTAATAGAAAACTTATAAATTACTACAGTCTGTATGCCATGCCATATTACTGTAGGCGCCATATATTTCGTGTACATATATTTAACATTTGCTTCAAGACGGGGAATTCACAAGAGTTTATTTTGGAGATTTTATTGCATTTGCATTCAATTTGTCCAGTGTATACAAGATTGTTTAAGTTTATGACCAGTCTTGATCAAATATTTTCACAGAAAAAAATAGTTTCTTCAATTGTGTCTTGACAGATGACCTCTAAATACTCTTACAATTACATATTACACAAGAAAAGGAAAAAAAAAGTTGATCTGGCAGCCTACACGTCAATTGCCGTCTTCAGTTCTGGAAGCAAACCTTCAAGTTCTGAGTCTAGATCCATTAATAAACCTGAATAAATGCAATAATACAATGACAAATACTCATTTAATCCATTGAAGACAATTTGGTTTTGATAAACAAGCATTCTCCATATTCCCCAGCCCAAAACATCCTGGAACTCAATGGGACTTGATGGGTTAAGATGACAATCATCACAGATTAAACACATGTATTGAGAAATTTTTAATAAGGGTAAATGTTGCAGAAAAGGTAAAGTTGGTGGTTTATAAGCATGAATCAGTGCCTTTATGGCTGCTCTCTCACAACTTTACCCTCCCCGATCATGGGACCATATCAGCCTGCACAGGTGTGCACCACCTCCACTTCCTGGGGAGTAATTCTAGTCAGGCTGTCACTAAGGTGCTCAAGCCAATTTTGCCTCCTACAGGATTTCTTATCCTCTCAGGGACCCATTTGTACATGAATACAACTAATTCTATTTATTCCTATCCCAATTTAGAACCAGTCACACCAACAGTAAATGGATTACTGTAAAAGTGGAAATTTTTCACGCATGCAGAAATTGGTAACATTTTGTCATATTTTTTAAAATTTCGTGGGGAGTCAAAATACAGAGCAAGCAACCACAAGCAGCACAATGCTGCCTCTGTAGCCATCCTGTACACACTACAAATACAAAAGAGAAAACTTAGAAGTGCAACAATCAAATGTTAAGCTTTGCAAAAAATATTTGCATGTTTATTTTCGTGCTATCATCGGCGTGCATGAAAATTTCCACACCGCAAAATATTCAACGTTTACAGTAATACTCTGTCAATATTTACACGTATCCTCCTTGTTTTTATCCATCCCCTTTTTATATGACCATCTACATTACATGTAATTGTTTGAACCTTGTTCTTTAATGATTACATTAACCCACTGAATATGGGAACTAGGTGTGCCATGTAGTAAATATGAGGAAACTACAGAATCTTGGAGGTTCTGGATTAATGACCAAAATATTTACCTGTATTAGCTTCCCTTGTTGCTATTAAACTCACAAACAATGGCTGTTTGTTGAAATGCACGACCTGTAAATGAACAAAACAAACATTGATCATATTTTCATTTTCACTGAGATCAATTTAGTTACATGTATCAGTGTCTAACATGGGAAAGTACACTTGGCTTGATGAGCATTTGGATCAGCAAAACATTAAGGGGGACTTTTGTCAAAAGCCATAGACACAATCACATCACCATTGTTTTATTTGCACACAGTGTTTACAATAATTTTGTTATTTCATGAGTTTGATTACATGTTTTCTCTTCCACATCAAATTGATATTAACACCATTTTAAATAGAGCTGTATCATTTTGGCTATTTAAAAAAACTAGTTAACATATCATAAACACAGGGCACTTTCAGCTAACCTAAAACAATATTTGAACCTCTTTTCTCTGAAAAAGAATATTCATATTCCCTGAAATAACCATGCCAACATGTTAGCGTTCAAGGTAAAATAATATTCAATATTTTTGCTTCATAACCATTGCTTACTGGTCAAATATTTGGATAATAATGGAATTACTTAAACTTTGTCATCACATCAAAATCTTTTTCAAATAATTGGACAAAAGTTACCATGATTCTGCAGCAAATGATACAAAACGGTTAGCTGAAACCTACAAATTTAAACCGGTTTTGGGGTCTTCATGGTCGGTTACGGTCTGTTAACCTTTTTGATACAGCACTAGTTTTAACCCTAATCAGCCCGGGCTTTTTTGA
>JZLH01S0260836.1:27836-39062 GCA_001188425.1 Eucidaris tribuloides | reverse complement strand
TATGAGAGGTGTTTATTTATATTACTCTTCACATTGGATATGATTTCAGCTAATTTCATTCATATAGATGTTTTTTGACGTGCAAATGAATAACCCAATCTTTAAGATCATATATGATAACGATTAACTAAAATACTCATATCATACACCAGATATTGATTTTATTCATAGATTAAATAATGATACACTTCCTTAACTGATTGATTTAAATTCAATATTGAATTATTTATTCATTTCTCTCTCAATTTCTTTACTATAATCATAAGTCTGAAGCTAGAATCTGTCTTTTTTATTCCAGAAAAAAAAATATTACAAAAATCCACATCTCTGCTGAATCGCTAATGAATGCATCTTTATTTTATGTTAAATGTTACGTGAATGTCACACATTAAATTCTCTATCGAATTTAATGTAAATGATTTTCTTTTTCGAGAAAGGTTGTACATATGCTCCCGAAAGTGCTCAATTTTTTTTTATTTATTTGGAAATAATTATGAGTGATCACATGAAAGACGTGTTATCATTCGTAGATATGAAACCACTATTCATTAAATAGATTCGATAAATGTATTTCCTGCCAGAAACGCATCTACATATATTTGAAATAAGAATGGAGTGCCGCTTGCGTCTCTTTAAATGAGACGTTCCTCATTTGACAGCTACTTGATGTAAAACTTGGAAGATGAGGATAAGAAGCTAACGCGCTCCCAAGAACAACCTAGAGCACGGAGTACGGTCGCGAATGAACACAGCATAATGTAAGACTTCCGCAATAATAACACGCTTGGTTTGATTTGGCATTGAGGGTTTAATTAAGTATTTAATTCGTACTTGTTAATTGACGTTAAGTCTGTTCAGCGTTGAATGCCAAAGGATGACCTTATACTACACAATGTATAAACCCATTGACGTTTAGTTATTCGATGATTCGTAGTTTTGGTATTGTACTCTTGAGTTGCTTGTATGGTTACGCATAATTCATCGTTATCATTATTTACGACTCCTGAAATACAATATCATGTTTCATTTGACAGTGTAAAAGTTAATTGTTTGTACATTTCCAGCTGTTATTCAGACGGTAAATACAAAGTACTTATCAACGTCAAAGGAGGATGTCGTATGTCAGTGTGTGTGTGTGTGTGTGTGTGTGTGTGTGTGTGTGTGTGTGTGTGTTTATGTATGTGACTAAGTCTCTCTCTCTCTGTATGTGTGTGTGTGTGTGTGTGTGTGTAAATATGTATTTATGTGTGTGCGTAATGTGTGTGTTTAAGTGTGTGTGCTTAAGTGTGTTGATGTATGTTGTGTGTGTATGTGTGACTTGTGGGTGCGTGTGTGTTCTTATTTTACTTTTTGTCTATCATCATCAGCAGCAGCAGCTGGATCACAAACATTTGTTTCGTTTCTTTTTATTTTGTCTCTGCGTTTCTACGTTTTTGAAAGATACCCTTTTTTTTACAAATAGACAGATTAGATAAGATAACCAAAAGAAAGAAAAAATGTACCAATGTTACTTTACACATTGCATTATACAAGGGACCGCATTAAGTTTGCTCTCTTGTTTCAGTTACTGGATAAACCTACATCGATAGAGACTTTCGGGTTTTTTTTTATCCCAGTTGAAAATAAACAGACAAGGTGAGACAGTCACGGAGTGAGAGGGAGTTATAATTATGGTGAAAACCTACATTTCTATGAAATCTTTGACAATTTGCCAGATTTTTTAGTCATTCTCAGACTTTCAAATCTTACTTTTACATAGCTATATGCAGAGGCAGACATAATCAACCCGTTGGAAACGATTTGATTTCATTATAGTACACGTTTTCCATAGACCCCAACACGAGTTTACTCGTACTTAGTTTCAAACGGATTAAAGATTAGTTGAGGATTTCTTACAACAATCTAATGGAAAACATGTTCAATTGCGTGACACAAAAATATGCTGTAGTTTTCGTACAATCCAAGGTAAAGTATTCCGGGATGAGATTGCTGTACAATATTTCACAATCAAGGAATCGTTTCTCTACAAAATCCTACTAAATATAATGAAGATCTTTTCTTAATTTGAGATCATTACAAAGAATCTTACATAATTTACCGTTAGTCTTTACCCGTGACCTACAAAACAGTTCCCTAGTTTCTATGCTTCAATATCGCTTTCACTGATTTCCCTCGACATTAAACATATTTTGACTTATCCACGTGGTGGATTCAGTAATTATTGACATTATATTGTTGTTCATGACAATAAAGTGCATGTTTTATACAATGTCTGTGGTTAATGGAAGTTAAATCTATAAATACTGTCAGAGTAATTTCAATAATAGCAGTCTATCAATCAATTTGAAGTAAACCGCTTGAGACAAGATCTTTATGATAAGATATATCTTTGCCTCCTGATTGCATGTCGCAATAGCAGTGGGCCTTAACAATAAGATGATATTATACATGACACAATTATCATATATATATATATATATGACGAAAGTGTTGTGAGAACAAACGACTGGTCTGTTTCTAGAATAGACGGTGAAGCGATTTGGAACGTCGCAAATATAAAAATGCCTGTGATATAAAAGATAAATAATGACAGAAATATGAGAGATACAGTCATATTTTCCATTTTCCCAAGGTCAGTCTACCAGCTATTGTATATAGCAATGAATTTATCATTTGAAATCATGACCTTCAGGAAAGCAGGGTTTATGACTTACAGAAAATCTTAATGAAAAAAATCAAGATATCTTATATTTGAAATCAAAGTCGTGCAGATGTTATCGAAAATTTAGATTAACGCATAATCGGTTTGATTTTGCTTTTTTATCTGAAATGGAGATTCAATTTCCTTCTTATTTTCTATATGCATTCCGTTTGGTATCGGATTGTATACACTGGTACACACAGCGCATGCTTACTACACCCACGCAAACACTGTCTCTCTGCTCGTATACTTTTACACGAACATGCAAACACATACACACACACACACACACACACACACACACACACACACACACACACACACACACACAACACACATGCATATGACACACTTCATCTTCTCTTTCGACTGTGTTAAAACCTCACTTTTCAAACTACACGGATATACGTCCCTCCATTTATCTCCGTATAAATCTATCTATTTATCTATCTATCTATCTATCTATCTATCTATCTATCTATCTATCTATCTATCTATCTATCTATCTATATATATCCATATATCTATCTACCTATTTAACTTTTTAGCTATGCTGTATATCTATTTATCCACCTTTCTTCCTAAATTGAATTCATGACAAAATTGGTCAATTGCAAGAAAATAATCGCCAAACTTTAATCGATAAACTAATCCTCTATCAAGGTAAATCAGGATTTTCCCAGACAAATCAAATATTATCGTATTTATTAGAATGATGGCAACTTGGATGTTCAGGGTATTTACGATCAATATTTCGGGTTGATTATCTTTATTTGTTTTAGTTGTAAATGCACAGTGACCCTTTATCATTCTTGTTAAATTTTCATTCCAATTCAATTCATAATACATTTTATCATGACATTAATTATACATATGCTGTATTCGCAACACATATATTCAATGTGAGAATATATTACAGATTATTGCAGATAACTAGAACACATGATTAGTATATCAAAAAGTACAATTCTAATAGCAGAAATATTTGTTGAATTATTACTAACCGTATTGACAAGATACACTAAAAAAAGGGAACCGTATTTTTACGGGGAAACCACAAAAACAATTGCGGTTATTTCAATGTAATTTTTACGGTCATCCCTATCTTCCGTAAAAGTGTTTTACGTGAAATGGCTTGCAACTCGCTGCCAGCGTAAGTTTAACCGTTTATTGTAATTTTCGCAGGTCTTCAAACGTAAAACGCTATTTTAATGGGGGTTTTACCTTAAAATTATGTCTACAGTAAAAATTACGTTAAAGTAACCGTAATTATTGTTACGGTTTCCCGAAATTTCCCCGTCAAAAACCCATTTTTTTTTACAGTGTATGACAATTTTCGTTTCTAACACATTTTAATTCATTCAAATTTAATCTCTGAAACATTGAAATTCCCTATAATTCACGCCAAGCAGAGTAAAATTCTGATCAAAAGGGGTTGTTTTCAGTTTAAAAAAAAATGTGTTTTTTTTTAATGTGTAAAAGGAGATGTTTGAACAGTGAAAACACCCTCTCCCTCCGTACACCTATATAATTGATTCTCAAATGCTATGAATCGAGAATAAATCGAGAATGTAAAAATATAGCGTGTACATTTACATCACTGACGTTAATTCAGAGAATCGAGGTGCAGAGTTGCCGGCGAGATCACTCATACAACCAAAGAATGGACTTGAATGGTAGTGATCCATAAATAAAACCGTGGGATCAGCCTAAGAATAGCGTAAAATGATAGTTTGTCAAAACTACAGCTTCATACATAACTACAGACACAAGATCTGGTTTGACAAGTAAGACAGGTTTTATCTGTGCCTCATGCATATACATATGTGCGACCATTGTATAGGCTATCACCCATTCACATGTAATATATCCCATAGGTATACAGATAAATTTCGAGATCATGTTCGTAATAATTATGCTCGTCATCATAAATGCTAGGCTACCAGGTAATGTACTAAAAGTAACCGTAGGGTGACTATTATATGCTACAGGTATGTTCCAATTCCTACAAAACTGAACTGGGGAAAAATGTCCGATGGAAAAAATATTAATCACAGAAACAAACAAAAGGTCTGAACGTAGCTTGAATTTTTACTCAGAAGAAAAAAAAAGTTTTGTTGTAATAATTCTTTTCAGATGTTGAAACTTAAAAGCTGAGGTTTAAGTTATACAATTAGGATGTTGTTCTATAAAGATACCAGTGACAACCGTGATCTTTACTAACCCTTCAGGAGTATAATGCTCTCGATGTTTGAAATAATTCCTTTGGTTTGTAAATGATACCCGATATGACTGAAATTTAATACCAAATCTGGTAGTTTCATTATTTCAATTTCAGTTTTAATTTATTTTCATATTTTTACGTATGACACATAAAACAATGCAAAATTAAACAACACACGGTGTGTTAAACTTGACATTCCCGTTTATGTAGTTTAGAAATGGGGCCCTGCAAACAGAACGATGTGCTTACACATTGAAAAACTGGTTTGTATGCGAGAAAACATTAACACAGAGTAACAGAGTTTATCATGTACATGTATATCACACTGAATGATGGGTTGTTACAAAAACAATATAGACGGAATTATTGGAAAAGGTGAGTTTTAAGGAGTGATTTTTCGATAACAAGTTTCGGCCTGAAGAAACGTATGACAAAAGATAACAGTCACTTTGTTTGTCCATGCATCGATCAACCGGAAAACATACATTTCAATCAAACCTACACTCCCTGGTTCATGAAGATCCATGTTGCAATTATCGCAACTTTTTTTTCTGCGGTCGAGATAATGGATGGTTTCCACGGTAACTTGAGGTGTTTTTCACCAAAATGGCTACGCTTCTCATGTGTTTCAATCTTGATGTGTCATTAAAACATACCTAAATGGCATGTAAACCTATCCATGAAATCTTTGGTTAAGATGTATGCCTTACTAAGAATTGGGTGATTAATTCGTCGGCAACATTTTGTTTTCTGAATGGAAGTGTTTTCGAGTAGTTTCCCTCCAGCTTATTCCAGACACCAATTCATACCCATCTCTATGTTTGTGTGAGTATACTTTGGCCGTAGGGCTGACATGTTTGCCCGAATATTTACTTTCAACACAAATTTCAATCTAAATGTCAACTGAGCTCATTTCCGCTGATTTAAAAAAATATATGCATAAAAAATATAGACATCATGTATGTGCAATGCGGCTATACGGTATATCTTTAAAAAGAAAGAAACCATTAGTTTGGTCATCAACTTATAAATATTTATTTGTTTTGTGTATGCATCACCAATATTGCATGAGGTCTGTTGGAAAGAGATAATTATAAATTCAGCCTGGAAAATTTGTCAAATTGCTATTCAAACGAATTTATATAAGTTTAATATTTTTTGCCAATATTATATTAGTTACCCTAGTGTGTATAACATATATTTACACCTTTACTATGATATATAGTAGCCATTAGTTTGACCATTGCTCATGGTAGTGGTCGCGTTGAATGATTATTGCAGGCCCCAATCATCCTCAAAAATTGAGTATCTTAAATAATAACAATAATAAAAAGCATTCGACGTTTTATTCTCGGCTTCGTTTTCCACTAAATTCCCGGTCCAGTATTACTGATCTTAACACGTTGATTTTTGTTTTACATTCAAAATTGATCTTTGTCCTAACTAAATTTCGTCATGGTACAAAAGACACAACACGCATGCCTTAGGCTGTTTCTCCTGACCGTCACAGCGTCACCATAATGAACATAATGCTTATAGTCATCGAAGAGTACGGTATGACTTTTAAAACATCTAGTTTGTGTTCCATATTCCGTGACACCCTAATTTATTGACAAAACAAAACACGAAAGAAAGGCGCCTTTCAACCGCGTGACAACACGGAAATAATGATGGATGGCTCTATTTCTCCTTCACTAAAAACAACAGTTTAATCAAATAAAGGTAAAAATGCATTCCGTCTCAAAAGGTCACATTTCACGGATGATTAAACATTAGGGAAGTAATAACATTATAATGTGTAGAATCAATTATGTATTGAACATACAATTTTGTGACCTTGAAGTAATGAACTTGAGAAAGTATATTGTTGATTAATGGCCTTTCCACTCTAACACGTCAAGGACGGTTGATGTGGATTCCCCTTCCTTTTCTTGTCTAATATAGTTTAATAAACAACGAAATACAAGAACTGCATGCCCCTAAATTTCCACCTGTCGTTTCTCTCTTCTTTTCTTCTTCTTCTTCTTCTTCTTCTTCATCTCTTCTTCTTCTTCGTCGTCGTCTTCTTCTTCGTCTTCTTTCTTCTCTTCTTTCTCTCTTCTTCTTCTAACTCACTCTTCTTTTACTACTCCTCCTTGTTCTTCATTTCTCTTCTCCTTCTCCTTCCTCTTCCTCTTTCTTCCTCTCCTCTCTTTCTCTCCTTTTACATTTTGTTTCTACCTCCTCCTCCTTCTTCTTGTCTCCTTCTTCTCCTACTTTTCCATTCTTCTTTTCCTTCTCATTCTCCTCTCCTTTTCTTCCCTTCTCTTCTTTTCCTTCTTTTCTCTTCTCTTTCTTCTCCTTCAATTACAAAATGTGGTGTGATAGAAAAAGTAAATTTCTGTTTATATTAATGTTATTGTATTATTATTCTTCATATATTTATTATACTAATCTAGTATATTGTTGGTTAGTATCTGATACCACTATGCCACGCCACTATTTGAGAAGCGATTTTGTGTCTTGGTTCCTGAATCCGGATCTGAAAGTGAAGATGGTAGGTTAATGACAGCTGACCAGATTTTTGTCCATGATTGCGATATCAAACCGTGCTATATAGGACATTCTTGGTCGAATTCAATCAAAGTATAAGTCAGGTGTTGTAGAATTTATTGCTATAGCCTTTGTTCAAAAATGGTCAATTTTTATATTAACTTGACATGACAATCGTCAGACGCGTGCAATAAACGAAAATGTAAAAAATAAAAAGCAATTACAATTATTTGATCAATCACACGTAGTTTTAGTACCTCTGGATGCCAGAGCATTATGTATTCTTACCTCTGCCCACGAACATGAAGATTAGCATCATCATTAAGTGCCCACCTTTGTTGTTTTGAAAAAAGTACCAACAACACTACCGAAACCTGCTATTCACTTAATAAACTTTAATTTGACGACCATGAAGACTTTGTTCATGCCATCAGTGAAGGTGACGTTCGCATCATTTTATAGTATTTAGTATTTATCTATCTACTTTATTACATTTATTATTGTATTTATTATTTATCTATGCATTCTTTATTTAATAGTGTTTTTATTTTTTAAGGTATTTAATGTATTATTTGATTGTGGTTTATATACTTATCAAATTTAACGTGATTTAAACCCCAAGTAACAGTTTTGGTAAATGTAAAAAAAAAATCGCAATTATGTTTCAATTACATTTAATTTATCATCTATTGTGTTTTTTGTTTTGCATTTCCGCCTCACTGCTTCCCACCCTCGTTCGAAGAACGATCATCTACCATTATCCCGCAATCAGCAGTCTAAAGGTAGTCCCTGAAACGTGTCTAGAAAGGATCCTTTTATTGTCAAGTTCTCGACTTTATATTTTCTTGCAGATAATGCAAACCTATTATATATTGTGACCGTATGGTTATTAATCAATCAAAAATCACGTATTGTCATATTGGTCGATATCCCTCTATACAAGAATCGGCCAAGGACTGTAGTCAGTTGTTAGTGGACAGCCACACCCCCCACCCCCTCCCACAACACACATAACAAAGATAGATATTGAACCCCCAAAAAAATCTTTACATAAAATTAGATCAATCATCGAGTTGACACAATCAAGGACTCTGAAAATCTTCGTAATTAGGTCTGGGCAAATGTAGCATGTATCACCATAGGCTGTAAATCCCGGGTGCTGGTGGTACGTCCCCAACATTTAAAGACAGGGAAACGCATTTACCCTTCTCCCGCCCTAGCAGCATAACATCGACCCATACACCTTTGCTATTGGATGAAGACATGTCTGTGACATCAGTAATTACTTTGAAGTTAGAAAATTGTATAAAACAATGGCTGTTTTGTTAAACGATTTATACTTATGCAATTTTGGTCTTGTTTACCGAGCAAATATAATTAAATCAGAGGCTTACGGTCACTTTAATCCTCTTAAATGCTATCCTAAGCCTACCTAACTTTGTCTAAAGAATTTCTCATTATACGTCATTGTATTTACCAATGCTATTTTTAGAATGCAAGGAGGCCTCTGTCTTTAAGTGGAAGCGATGGCTGTGACATACACCCGTAACTTTTAAGACAAACAAAAAGCATGTAACTTAACGGAATTTATTGCAAATTGTCGTCAAATCAATATACTGTGAACTTTGTTTTGCATTTAACATGCAATTTTATTACCTTGTCACACGTTGAGTTTCAGAGATTCAAAGATGTTAGCAGCAGTTTCCGTTCTTCCTACAAACTTCTAATGGTGAGTGCCCTCATATTTCAACAATTTGAGGTATGAAAGCTACATGACTATCCAGTGTAAGGTGTTCCGAGTCTTGCTATGATCTAGCATTTAAGACCCATCAATTATATATTGATCTGTATGACAGATCAATCAAAACCAGAATTAATATCCGATATCAATTTGTCAAAAATAGGTTAGAGTCTTAGAGTATTGTTATGAAAAAGAGACACACGCCTACAAGATCAGTGAAGGACACAGGCACAGATTACAGATCATTAATCATATAAATACAGTCCTCACCACATCATGCTATCATTGTCTGTCTTCTTCTTCCGTTTACTATAGAGTTTTTTTTTCAATTACGTATACAATATGCCCTACCAATTACCGCAACGCAATGAACGTATGAATCTGTTGTTGCAAACCAAATTCAAGAAACAAGTCTAATTATTATCCAGCCCAGTTGTCCGTTAATTAATGCTCACGCTTACAACAAAGATCTATATCTATGGCAATCGCTTATTTGCTATATAATTAGAACTGGACCAAAGAGGAGTAGAAGATTGATTACTTTAGATACTAAATTTGCAGGTAGAAATCACATTTTTTGTTCTATTTTTAAGACTTCTCTTATAGCAATGCACATTATGCAGCTCTGACCATTGCGAAAAGAAACAATAGAGTTAATTTTCGAAATGCAATATAGCGCATTACAGTAATCACCATTTGTTCGCAGCTTTTTTCGTCCGGTAACCGTTTCAATCTCGTAACTATATACTAAATTAAAATTCTTCTTTTATCATAACCTTGTGCTTAATTCTGTAAAATAATTGTTTACTTAAATATCTTTGTGCATAATAACCTTATGTGAGGGATGGCCGCCGTTATCTTCTAGCTAATTGACTGCCTATTATGTATCATTGTGTCCTGTAGTTGTGTCTGTGTGTCTGTCTATCTGTCTGTCTGTGTGGTTGTTGTGAGCGATTGAGTCGTGTGTGTGTGTGTGTGTGGTTGTGTGTGTGTGTGTGTGCATGTGTGTGGCTGTGTTGTGTGTGTGTGTGTTTGTGAGCGATGGTATGTTGTGTTTTGATGGTGTGTGTTTGGTGGTATGTGTGTGTGTGTGTGTGTGTGTGTGTGTGTGTGTGCTGTGATGGTGTGTGTGTGTGTGTGTGTGTGATTGTGTGTGTGTGTTGTGTGTGTGTTGTGTGTGTGCGCGCGCGCCGTGTGTGTGATGTGTGTGTTGTTGTTGTTGTTGTTGTAGTTGTTTGTTTATCGGCTGCTGATATGATTTTCTGAACTTAATATACATTCATAATATATTCGATGCATTTAAAATTTTATCAATTTGCGTGCATGTACTAGGTATGGTCATTTTATGTCAAAAGCCCTTACAGCTCCAATGAAAATATAAAAAAAATGGTCTACGTTAATTAAACGGGCATTTGTTTTTTGCATTGATTATTGGGCAATAAAATATTTTCACACTACATTACCTGAAATTTATTGACACTGTTTGCTTAAAAAAAGAATGTACAGCAATAACTGAAAAAGCAAAAATGGTAATTGTTTGTCAAAGAAGAGGATACCCAGATTCTAAATCTTTAAATCCAGTAGATATAGGGATCCAGTGACACTGTTTATAAGAACGATTCAACCCCTCAGGCCAATAAGACTCTCTCCAAATCTCGACTTGATACTAAGAATAGTAAATCATTAGCAAATACAAACGATTGTTAGATCACTCGCCACTGTATATGGATGGGTTCAATGTTATCCCTAATCAGCGTGATCAATACACGCAATAATCTGAAATCGAATAGGATGCGCCGTACATCCTCGGTATATTATGAAGATGGATTTAGATTGGCAGGTTTGTTTTTTTGCGCCCGACAAACTCCCTGCGAAGCTAAATTGTAGGTAACACAGTCGCATTTGAGAATTGTAATTTAATTTACATAAGAGTCTTCTTATTCATCGTTTCTGAACACCAACTACGAAACCACCGCCACTTGGCATCCGCTCCGTGTCATATTGATGAATCTCTGTCAAGTAGCAATT
>JZLH01S0260814.1:39588-58564 GCA_001188425.1 Eucidaris tribuloides | reverse complement strand
TTCCTGATGTACATACCCAAGATTTAATTGGTTTGTTTGATGAATGAACTCAATTTAGTTCTAATAGGAATTTGTTATTTACCCCTCAGAAGCAAAATGCTGGAAACTGTATTTCATCACAAACAACACTGCCCCTACAAATTCCAACATTTATAAGGAGAGCTAACCAGACTGTCTTTATAAAATATCTTATACCCCTTTATACTGACAGCAGAAGTGGAGTTACTCCGGAGTCCAGATGGAGTTACTCCACTTTGGAGGGCAGTATGAAAAGTTTGAGATTTTTTCGATCCGGATTCAAAGCGGATTACTCAACCCACTTCGAGAAGAGGGTTACAGGCGGAAGTAACTCCTGACCGGAAGTGCAGTTCGGCTTAACTCAGTAATCAAATTAATCTCATATACTACATAAACTTCTACTTCCACTCTTTTGCTGCTACTACAGCTGTTAACCTCTGGAACAAAATTTGGGCAATAATGTAGCTGCAGCTGTAGTAAATGAGCATTTCATTCAAAATATTTTTCTGTTAATTATAAGAAAAAGCAGTTTATATTAACAATAGTATCCAATATTTACAAAACTAGCATACAATTGTAATTCAAATTCAATTAATATATTTTCTGAGCTTATAATTGATTTCTTCTGTTTTAGGAAAATATTTTGGTATTTATATTTATTTATGTGATTTTTGTTGGTATCTTTCTTTGTATCATTATGTACATTTTTGTCTAAATATGTATATATCATGATACATGTATACAGAAAATAAATAATAAGAAAGAAATGCACCTCCAGTGTGAATCAAGTTTTTTTTTTAAATTAGTATTACGTCCTGATGTTGAATGTGGTTATATTTACCATTTTACCAGTCATGTCAAACTACCCCCCCCCCGAAAAAAAAAAGTTCTGCAACTCTCTGATATCTCTCTTGGTACCATAGTAAATTCTTGATATTGGTATCATTGAAAAGCCTGTCTTTTGTATTTCTCTTTACAATGATAAATGTGCAAGACATTTTAATAAGAGGCCAAGTCAAAAGTGAAAAAGTGCACACCAGTTCAGCATGGATTTGTATGGATTTACAGAACTTTGACAGGTTTAGTAAATGAGAATGGTATGATATGTTGTGTGGTGTTTTGTGGTATGGTTTTGTGTGGTATGGTTTGGTGTGGCGTGGTATGGTGTATGGTTGGTGTATTGTGCATTTTGTGGTATGGTGTAGTGTATGGTATGATATGTTCTGGTATGGTAAGGTATGGTATGGTATGATGTGGTATTTTGTGGTGTGGGGTTGTGTGGTATGGTATGATATGGTGTGGTATGGTATGATATATGGTATGGTATGGTGTGGTATTTTGTGGTATGATGTTGTGTGGTGTAGTATGGTGTGTGGTATGATATGGTGTGGCATAGTAATGTGTGGTATGGCAATATGTGGTATGGCATGGTGTGGTATTGTGCATTTTGTGGTATGGTATGTTATGGTATAGTGTGAAGTGGTGTATGGTGTGGTATGGTGTATTTCTGGTGTGATATGGTGTGGTGTGATATGGTGAGGTGTGGTATGGTATGGAGTGGTATGGTTTGGTATGGTATGGTGTGTGGTGTGGTATGGTATAGTGTGGTATTTCTACCAAAGTAAAATCAACAATACATATGTTTGTGATTTTTAACTCAAAAGCCTGTGACAATGCAGCGCTGTAATATTGAGAAAAAATACTGTAGTGCCTTGCTCAGCTCCATGGATCACAAGCACGAATCCCATAAGCCGCCATTATCAAGGTTCAGTAATGTTTTCGGTTGGAGATACATATAATCTATTATAAACATTTGTATGCTGCCACCAGCAAGATATGAATGAATAAACACTTAGTACTCGGACCGAGTACAAAATAGCCTAGATCCACACACAGTAAGTCTTTGGAAGGAAATGAGCAAGTGAATCCGGTCAACTTACGACTTTCACTTTTTAAAGCGCTAAATAATCATTTTGAATACAAATTTTGCAGGGCTCCATTTTTGGACCATATCAAAGACACTTGGAGCATGGAGGATTATGTAGCTCACATTTTTGCTGTAACTGTGGTTCCATTGTTAGCCTGTGGCTTAATGAGAATCTGTAACACGTGTTAATATGTATCACCAACCTTAGTGTGAAATATTTTAAACAAGTTTGTACAAGGGCGCAGGCTTGGGTGTGCACTGCGTGAAGCGAATTCCCCACCCCCTTCCTCGCGAGTAGAAGAGTTCGCCCTTGGCAAGCAAAAGGAATTTGCACCAATTTCCTGCCTTTTTAAACAGCTGATTTTCTAAACTTAGTTTCAACCTGCCGCAAAATATGCAACCACTCATAGCCACTTTAGCTTCCGTCTCCGCCAGATAAATGCAACCTCCCCATACCACTTTACTTCGCGTCTCAAGATGTGCACGGCTCCCCATACACTTTACTCTCGTCTCCCCAAGATTGACGCTCCCATACCACTTTACTCTCGTTCTCCCCAAGATGTGACCTCACCCATAACCACTTTACTTCCATCTCCGCGCAAGATGTGACCTCCCATGCCACTTTAGTTTCATACTCCAAGATGTGCACTCCCCTAATACGCACTTTATTCCACTCCCAGATGTCGCACCTCGCCCATACCACTTTACTTCCGTCTCTCCCAAGATGTGCCCAGCCTCCCCATTACCACTTTACTCCAATCTCCCCAAGATAGTCACCTCCGCCATAACCACTTTATCTTCCATCTCCCCCAAAGATGTGCACGCTCCCGCATTCACACCTTTACTTTCGTCCTCCCCAAGATGTGGCACCTCCCATGACCACTTTACTTCGTCTCCCCAAGATGTGGCACAATCCCCATACCACTTTAATTTCGTATCCCAAGATGTGTCAACTCCCCATACCACTTTACTCCTCGTCTCCCCATGATGTGTGCACTCCCCATAGCCACTTTACTTCCGTCCTCCCCACAGATATGCACCTCCGCCATACCACTTTACTTCCATTCTCCCCATAGATGTGCACCTCCCATACACTTTACTTTCCGTCTCCCCAATGATGTCCACATCCCCCATCCACTTTAATTTTCGTATACCCCAAGGATGTGCAACTCCCCCATACCACTTTACTTCCGTTCTCCCCAAGATGTGCACCTCCCCATACCTCCGGACTCAAATGTTTTTTTTTTAATCAGAAGTATTTAAGGTGATTATTATGATTATTATTATGATGATTACAATGATAATGATGATCATGATGATCATGATCATGATGATGATGATGATGATGATGATCATCATCATCATCATCATCATCATTATCCTTATAGTTTTGATTAATATTAATATTATTATTATCATCATCGTCGTATCACCTTTATTCCCTCATTTCATTCTTATTTCTGATCCCCAAAACAACTGTCTTCTGCTCCTATAGGGGTGGTGGCTAACAAGGTACTTTTTGCAATGGACAATGGTGTAAATCCTTTGGGCGGCATGCGGATATATTCCCCAATTTGGCCGAGGAGGAATGCCTGCACATCATCCCCGTACTTTTCAAGGAAAAATATTTGAACTAAGTGGTTTAATACTAATTTGTCAATGAATATACGCGGCACTCATTGTTATTGGGGCGTCATTATTCGACTCCAGAGTAATGCAACGGCTTCTCAAGCAGATATGGATATATGTATTTGCAGTCAAGGCGAACACTAAATGTATCCATGTCCATGTAAATGATTTGCCACATATATGTATGATATATATATATTTTTTGGGGCGGGGCTTCATAAGATGGCTGTCGATTTATAGATGTTGTGTGTGTGTGTGTGTGTGTGTGTGTGTGTGTGTGTGTGTGTGTGTGTGTGTGTGTGTGTGTGTGTGTGTGTGTGTGTGTGTGTGTGTGTGTGTGTGTGTGTGTGTGTGTGTGTGTGTGTACATATATATATATTTGTCATAAAATCCGGTTTCTTTTTTTCCGGGACACACTGTATTACTTTCAGAATTGTGAATAAGTTACAGTTTCCAATTTTCTGCGAGTTCTAAATGCTAATAGAAGGAATGGGTATATTTATAGATGAGAACCACATTCTATATTTATTATTCATCACGTCATTAGCAACTCAGTTGGTGGAATGTGTCATAAACAGAGTCCGCAATTACATATAGACAGCAACTTGAACTTAAAGGTTTAAGACTAGTACGTATATTTCAGCAGAATATACGTACTAGTTTTAAATATTACTGAAAAGATATACCCAAATCACCCGAGTCTATATGTGAATGACGCATCTGACACAATGTTATCGATTATGATATCGCAACAAAGTTTTAGACCTTGTCATGAACTCAGAATCAGAAACCTGATAAGTAGAACTTCAAAAAGGTTTACTAGCTGGACTTTGACTACAGTTCCACAACCAACCCAAAACATGAATTTAAATAATTATCGGTATGCTTTGTTAGCGACCTGTAGTACCATGTAGTACCGAACAAGCCCTCCGGGTAAATATTCCGCGTTTTGTTTTTATTCTGTTTGCGATATCATTCTGCAGAAAATAGTTCTTACGCTTAAATATCCAAAAAGTTGAGGTCCTCTACATTTCATTTGACTTCTATTATCGTGCCAACTGGACCTTTAGAAATATTCCCATGGATTCCAACACAAGAGATACAAGTTCTTCTCTAGAACTGGAACCAACAGCGAAGGATGCCAGCGACGAGGAGAACGTATATTTCCAGGATGTTGCAGAGGAGACTTCGGAGGAGGACAGCAAGAGAGAAAAAGGAGATACATGTACATTGAAAGATGCCGGGGACATATCCGAGAACATCCGTGAGGATGAACGAGTAGATTCTGAGAAAGATGCTGTTGAGAAAGCGGTTGCAGCGGACAAGGAGGTAGAGGCTAGAGGCGAATCGACACAGTACCGTACTTATAAGAGGAGGTGGTTCATTCTTGCGACCATGGCTGTTTTGAACATTTCAAACGCTATGGTAAGATTTATATTTCTATATAGGCCTAGATATCACTGATTCAGTTCAAATACAGTGACGTAAAGATATCGCATATGTTGTTTTCGTCGCATACATTCAGATTTCGATCAACATGTAGTATGTAAGAGGACCAGTGCTGGTTGTGCAGTTAACTTTTTTTTTTTTGAGGTGTTTGTGATTAAATCAACGTAGTGTTGATGATAGTCTTGGGAGGAGAAACAGTTCCCTCGAAATTCAAATACTGTATATTGTCTAAAAATTGTTACGATATCATGTGAATTTTTTGTTGTTTTCTAAACATTATATCAGGCAATCTGTATATGTAAAAAAAAGTACACAACTTACATGTGCCTGCTGTAGGATACAAAAGAGATATTGAAATTTAAAGTACAAGCAGAGAAATTATGTCTGATAATGTGGGTTAGTATTTTTTTCTAAATAAACACACTTCGGCGCAACACTTACGAAACTATGACACATTTATTTAATTGTTGTTTCTTGATAATGATCACAATTATGAATGTGAGTTTGGTTGTATTTTTTATTCCACCCAATCACGACCTCAAGGCAAATAAATATCAATTTACCTTTGTTTTACAGGCTTGGATGGCTTTTGCGTCGGTAACTTACGTCACAGCCGCATTTTTTGAGGTTTCGCCAGACGCAGTCAATTGGTTGTCTCTCGTCTTCATGCTGGTAGCCGTCCCTATGGGTTTGGTGGTGGCCTGGGAGTTGGATACTTACGGCCTCCGTCTGGCGGTAGGTTTTTTACCATTGTTTCATTAACCTGCTCATTACCTAGGCAAGATAAACCTACATTTGGAGGATGGTAATGAACGATTTAAACTGCCGTCTGCCTTTTGAGTGGCATGATTTTGGCGCCGAATATCCACCGACCATTCAGGGGCGGCGGAACGTATTTTCGGTTGGGGGGGGGGCAAAGCCAAAAAGGGGCACTTATATGACGAAAAAGGGCATTTGGGGTATGCAGAAATTTTCACCATCAAATTAGGTTTTTGCTTGAAGTTGATGTTGTGTTTTTGCTGTGTAATGTAACTTGAGCACCCCTTATTGAATTTTTTCAAATTGTTATAATATAATGTATGTAGTCTGCGAGCGAGCGTAGTGAGCGAACGGTTTGGAAATGCGGAAATTTGAAGTTGTAAAACTCGCTTTTTGGTGCTACAAGTCTGATTTTATTGGTAGGCCTATAGAGTGTTAAAAAGATGAAGAACATCATGCATCCTGCTGGATCAAACAAATTCATAAGAAACAATGAGCAAACACTTTTTGGAGGACAAAAATAATGATGAAAACCATGTAGTATGGTTATGGAGAACATGACCTTCCCCTGTAAAATGTTCCAATTGATCTTCATTTAGTACATGTATTAATTTGTGTTTTGACACATACAAGTTTTAGAGTGTACAGGCTGATTCCGCGGCGACTGAGAGAAGCAAACAGCGGTTTGGGGAAAAAATAAATCCTTCATCATTAAACTTTCATCCATTTTAAGCAGTGTGTGTGTGTGTGTGTGTGTGTGTGTGTGTGTGTGTGTGTGTGTGCTGGTGTGCTGTGTGTGTGTGTGTGTGTGTGTGTGTGTGTATGTGTGTGTGTGTGTGTGTGTGTGTGTGTGTGTTTTGCAATAAATTTAGGCAAACATAAAATGAATAGAAAGCTAAATAATCGTGTTATGTTATGTTATGTTATGCAGAAAAGGGGCATTCTTCTCTTTTAATAACGACTTTCTTTATTGAAGAAGACGAGAAGAGAATTCCCTCACGAACAGGGGCGTTGATCCATGTTTGGGATGGGGGGAGGAGGGGGCAAAAGTGAAAAAAAATCCAAATTTTCGGCGCGCTTCGGGCGGGAAATTGTATTACAGAATTTTGCGGGCGAAGTGCGCCGAAAAATTGGCAATTTTATATGTTTAATAGTAATTTTATGCCATGTTTAATGGTTTTATAGTGCTTTGCACTGCTTTCCAATGCCTTTTAAAACATAATATTTGCATTGCATATTATGAATTTTTTAAATTGTCAAAATTATTGGGGGGGAGGCAAATCGACATGTTCGCCCCCCAATATTTTCATTCGTGGGGCGATTGCCCCCTGCCCTCCTCCAGGATCGATGCCTCTGCTCACAAAAGACACTTTTTTGTCGCTTGAAGAGTACATCAAAATAGGCAATGTTATTCAGAAAAGAGATGGAGAAGGCCCAATTTTGCCACCCCTGAGGGTACTATATGAGATGCCAAATGCTCCTTGTAGGCACATAGGCTAATGTGCCACTTTTTTGAACAATGTACCCACTTATTCTCTTTACTCCACAATGTGCCCCATCAGGGGCAAAAATACATAGAATAAATCCTGAATACATGAAATAAAATCACTGTCAACCAAATACAATACGTATATTAAAAACAAGTTTCACCTCACTCAATCTGGGTACATACCAAAAGAGGGCACATTCGATTTAGAAAAGCCTGGCAATGTAATGGGGTTATTGGGGCAACAGTGCAGGGAGGGCCTAATTTTTGCTATCCATGCATGAGGGCACTAAGATGAGAGGCCACTAGATGCCCCTTTTAGGCACAAAATGTACCCCTTCGTTGAAAAAAATTTATACCAATTATGTCTTCTCTGTACTCTATGACGTGCCCCGTCAGGGGCAAAAAAAAAGAAAATAAAATAAATTGAAAAAGAAAAGAAAAACATATATCAAAATATATAATAGATAATAAATAAAGGAAAATCATCTTAGAGGACGAAAATGCGTCGTTTAAAACAAGGTATCCCTTCAAAAAAGGGCACCTGTCACTTTGAAAAAAAAGGCATTTTTTGCCTATCGGAAAATTGGGGGCAAGTGCTCCCTTCCCTGCCCCCCCCCCGGTTCCGCCGCCCCTGCGATCACTAATTTGCACTTTACAGGGAGGTGTTAAAAAACTGGGCCCTGAGGCAATACAAATTAATATCTACAAAATACCGAATACGGAAAACCCTAGTTACGACCAATAATCGTTGAAATCATGTATAGTGTGCGATGACGTCATTTCCTGTTGCCCTGATTAAAGTTGATTGGATAAAGTAGCATTTATATACTTTTATCCTTTAAAGGGCGTGTCTGGAAATTGAAATAATTTGTCACCGTATGCAAATTTAAAAAGAAAAATCGTTTAGGTATACACCATACACCTCACGCTGTTCAGCAATAAAACAATCGCAGAACGGGGACAAAATTGCACTTTTTGTAAATTTATCTTTTAATGAAGTAATGATGCCTTGGGTAAAATACTAAAACCGGAAGGCGTCAGATCAAAAATTAATACAAATTTCTTAGAAAATGGGACAGTGCCTTTAGCATGTGTAGGTGTTTATATTTCTATATTTCTATACAGATTCTCGCAGGAGGATGGTGTAACTTCCTAGGGGTGTTAATACGTTACCTTGGTACCCTGCCTGGAGTCCCCAAGTCGGCCCAGTTTGGTATCGTCATGGCTGGACAGACGATCGCCGCCATTGCAGGGCCCTTCCTGTTGTTTTCACCAACCAAGATGGCCGCCCTGTGGTTCCCCGAAAACCAACGAGCGACCGCCAACATGCTGGCTTCCATGTCCAATCCTTTCGGCATGATGTTATCCTTTATGATATCACCTTCCCTCGTCAGTCAACCAGAAGACATTCCTCTAATGGTAAACACCGAGAAATTAGGGTGCATGTGGGGTGCACAAATTGTTCCGAAAAGCAACATCCTTATGGGTGCAATTTTGAACCCTTTAGGGTGCACGTCTAACACATTGCACCCTGAGACGTGCAATTTTGAACCCACAGTGGTACAAATTGTTGACATGTACCCTAAAGGGTGAAGAATTTCTATCAAGGTGCTGATATTGTGATATTTTGTGTACCACAACTGCACCCTAAGGCTGAGTGAAGTTTACAATTTTTATTTGATTTGATTTGAGTTACTATTTCATTCCATCACACCATCGTACATACGTAAAGATCCACCATTCATCCGCAAATTTAGACAAGCAAAAGAAGCGGTAACATCTGACACAATTATTAGTCATTTTTTTATCGTAAAGAGGGAATCAAGGAGTTAAATGCTGCGTCCCTCTGATATGTTACGATGGTAGCTGTCTGCTACGACAGCTACGATGGTAGCTGTCTGAAGCCATATCTAATACTCCCTTGTATGTAATAGTAGAGTCGTTTCTGTTTTCGCAAAGATGGATCTTACCGTTTGCACCATTAATTGGTTCCTTATCTTCCCTTCCAGACAATTTGACTCGAAACAAAAATACCCCGCTAATAGGAAGCATTTCTCACACAATCTTGGTAAGACATGGACAATATACATGTAGTGTTGTGGCCTTATTACCGATTAAACTGTCCAATGATAAATCAGAAAATTATCGGAGATCTCTTGAGAAAAATACAAATCACTATTCTAAAGGCGTTATCCTTGTAAGGTTTAAGAGAAGAGAAAGAAGAGATTGTGTGTGTATGTGTGTGTGTGTGTGTGTGTGTGTGTGTGTGTGTGTGTGTGTGTGTGTGTCTGTTGTGTGTGTTGTGATGGTGATGCTTGTGTTTGTGATGGTGTGTAGCGTGCTGTGTGTGTGTGTGTGTGTTTGTGTGTGTGTGTGTGTGTGTGTATGTGCCCTGTGTGGCGTGTGGTTGTGTTGTGTTTGTGTGTGTGTGTGTGTGCTATATGTGTGTGTGTGTGTTGGGGGTGTCTGGTGTCTGTGTGTGTGTATGTGTGTGCTGGGTGTGTGGGGTGGGTGTGTGTGGTGTAGTGATGCATATTATGTGTGTGGCTGTGTTTGGGGGGTGTCTGGGGTCTGTGTGTCGTTGTATGTGTGTGTGTGTGTGTGTGTGTGTGGGTGTGTGTGGGTGTGTGGTGTGTGTGTGTGTGTGTGTGTGGGGTGTGTGGTGTGTGTGTGTGTGTTGTGTGTGTGCGTGTGTGTGTGTGTCGTGGCTGTGTGTGTGTGCTGTGTGTGTGGGGGCTGGCGTGTGTGCGTGTGTGTGTGTCGTGTGTGCGCTGGTGTGTGTGTGCTGTGTGTGCTGGTGTGCGTGTGTGCTGTGGTGTGTGGGTGTGTGTGTGTGGATGTGTTGCGTTGTGTCGTCGTGTGCGTGTGAATGTGTGTGTTGTGTGTGTGTGCGGTCGTGAGTGTGTGTGGTGTGTGGTGTGTGGTGTGTGCACGTGTGTGTGTGTGTGTGGTCTGTGTGGGGTGTGTGTGTGTGTGTGTGTTGCGCTGTGTGTGTGTGTGTGTTTAGTGTCGTGCTGTGTGGGTGTGTGTGTGTGTGTGTGTCGCTGAATGATTGTCACAGAGATGAAAGACACGGTATAAGTGCATCGGTCGAGACTTTAAGGCAGTGCGTGCATAGTTTGGGTAAATAGTCAGCAAATATTTCCCTCATTGTGATTTGGTAATACCTGTTTCATATACTAATGCTCTGAAAATCACACGCTCCGACACCTTTCAAATTTAAGAAAGCAATAAAGATGAAAATGTCGAGGGCGCAGCCGACGTTTGGGCCAAAAAAGGGGACACATTGATATCTGTAGGCTGAATATATAAAAATCACGATACATCATTGTTAACAATTTTCGGTAGGTTTGATATTTTGCATAAAAATATTATACTTTATGAAAGATTGATCAACCCAAATCATAATTTGGCGTTAACTGCTAATGTTAGCTATACTCTGTGTATCCGTTAACCCTAACTGGGCTATTTCAGACTAGGTTTTTACTGGGGGGGGGGGGTTCAATTTGACCCCCCTTCAGATCTCGGCCGCCGATCGCGCGATCGCCGCAAAAATTTGCATGCGCATAGAGCCGGATGTAAGTACAAGACTGTATAGTAAAATTTTCAAAAAAAATAATTTGTTCTATTTTTTAAGTAATTAATTATGCAAATATGTGCATAAAATTATGTTTTTGCCTATAACTCACTTATAATAGCTAGTAGAATACTAATTTTTGGTGAAAATATTCATTCTGACATTTCTCACAATTATCTACAAAAAAAATTGCCGAATGGGAATTAATTTCTTATGTATTTTTTTGTTTTGTGAATTCCTTATATATTTCTTTGTTTTTTCGACCTTTTGTTTTCCTTTTTCGATGAAATTTGTTGGGGACACTTTTGCAATCATAAACAGCATAAAATTGATTCACTTCAACCAGTAAAAGCAAAAATAATCATACATTTATGATTTTTGGCTGAAAACACAATTTCCATTGATTTTGTACACAAAATCACGTTTTTGAGCAATTTTTGGGTTGACATGCATGTGAAATTGGTCTCAAAAGATGCGCAAGACTTAAAAGTAAAAAGTCAGCTAACGACGCGGTCAAAAAATTTTGCGCGGCGGCATGGCCACGAAATTCGTCAAGGGGGGGGGGTCAAATTAACCCCCCCCCCCAGTTAATATAGGGTTAACCTGTTGGCTACATGAACCCGATGTGTCTATAATAAGTCTATGGAAATTTCAAAATCTCGTAGCTATTGGGTTAACACCAAATTCATAACGTCGAAGAATAAAAGGTTTGACATTATTTCTTCTTATAATTTGAGTACAAAATGCAATATAATGAATGACCTGTAGTCTCACTATTAATCCTCCTATTTTCACAGCTTTGGGTGATGATTATCCCAGCAGCTCTCGGTGTTGTCATGGCAACGCTTGGTGTTTGTAGTAGTGCCCCACCAACCCCTCCTTCGGGAAGTGCTGCTACCGAACACGACGAATCTTTCAAGGAGGGTCTCAAGATGGTAAGTCTACTGAGATCTTCTTAACAATGGAGAAGGGTAAAAGAGGAATTTGGGGAAAGGGGGCAATTGAGAAAACCTGTTTTGATTCATCCTGCCTCTTAAATTGATTTGTATTTCGAGCACATTGTGCATTCTCTAGGCCATCATGCACCTTTTTACGGCACAAACTAATCGGGTTTAAATAAATAAACGTAGCTCAGGCATCGTGGTCACAACACAACAACCAACATCCCTCTGATATCATCAGATTTGCTTTAAAAAAAGGTGAATTTATGTATTGTAATTACGATTGTAGATTTAAGCTGCTCATGCAGAAAATTATCCATCAACTCTTTGACAGTCAGTAAAAGTTTATCGCTCCAGCTGGTGGCAATAGTAACTATTCACAATTAAAATGACTCAAAGAATGTAATTATATTCGGTATTTTTTACGCTTGGCGTCAGTTCAGTGATAAATTTATGAAATACGATAATTTATGAAAATATTTGCATACTGATCTGGCAAATCTCCCCCCCCAAAAAAAAAAAATATACTTAAATCAGTTGAGAAACCCCTTCATATTTTAAAGTGTTGAGAACGCAATTGTGCAACGAAAGTATGAAGTAAGTATGGTGGCCGTATCTCTGCAAAAGCAAAATTAATTAACGCAAAAATAACAAGACTTACAAAACACATTGCATTATCGAGTATCTTTTGCGAGTCGCCAATAAATTGTGTGGGGTTGCCAATATTTGTCAAATTCAACTATGATGTGTGAACAGTGAAATCAACAAAGATCTTTATTTCAGGATTGCAATGAAACATTGTTCACATAACTCCCATTTTTATTATGCCCTTTTTGTCTACAGTGTTTGAAAAACAAACGATTCATGATTCTTGCAATCACATTCGGTTCCGGTTATGCCGTTTTTGGTTCGGTCTCCACGTTTATCGAGCAGATAGTGTGTCCGATTGGATACAACGACGTAAGTATATGGGAATGTCTCTAACTCTCTCAGTACCATTGTTACAAAACCCCATAGACTTTGCGTGTGATAGTTTGGGAGTGGTACTTAAAGGGTTAAAGTCTTAATTGGTATTCCAAAGGCATTACAATGGTAGAAATGGAGCACGGGTGTGTTTGGTCAAGGAGGTATTAGTGATGGAGTCCCAACAAGCAATAATTAATTCAAGTAGCTGCTAGGTTTCTAAGGACGTACAAAAGGAATTCTTCATGTGCTCTAGTGTCTTTGATGATCGATGTTCCAAGCTCGTAGGAAGAACGGAAGATGAGTTTGGATATGTGATAACGTTTTGTAAAAAATTCACTCGTTTCTCGGTAAAACAATGTGAATTTTTTTTGCCCTATGAGTAAGCTTGGGAAGTGATAACATATGATGTAAGAAACTATTTCGGCAAGCTTGAATCAAAGTCACATTTTGTAAAACTGTTGGAAACCATACCCTGCTTTATGCCAATTTTGACACTTTTCCGATTTATTCCAACAAATAAATTTGAGATATTATGATTGTCAAATATAATGCTCTGTGATAAAGTATGTCAAAACAGTGCCCGGGCGTGCCCATTTGAGTTATTTTCATCTGTATTTCATTATTTTTGCAGTTTTT
Organism: Eucidaris tribuloides; assembly: GCA_001188425.1. Lineage (NCBI taxonomy): Eukaryota > Metazoa > Echinodermata > Echinoidea > Cidaroida > Cidaridae > Eucidaris > Eucidaris tribuloides. The sequence goes on along the minus strand of JZLH01S0260814.1, from coordinate 45,173 downwards.
CTGTTCTCATGTCCACGAGTGTGAAAATGTGTGCTCACCCATTCATTTGCTATTGGCTACCGCGAAAAGTAATTATCATTACCAAATCATTTCTTCCTTTGTAAAGCTACTGTCACACTGCGCCGTCTAACGATTCCGTCTGCCTCCGTCTAAAATATTTACCTCAGACGGTGTCAGACGGTGGCAAATGAAATACAATAGAATGAAACAGAACGGAAAAAGCACCGTCTGTCAACGTCTAGATACGTTTGTAATCCGGTTGAAAAACAAATTAAAAAGTCCAATAAACGTTTAATAAACGTATACGCGTTCGTTTTTCAGACGGAATCGTTAGACGGCGCAGTGTGACAGTAGCTTAAGTGACTGGTAATCATACAGTCAATCAGCATGCTATTGTCTGGCCACATGCAAGCCTGATCTAGTTAAGTGCATACGCTACATTTTTTTTTCGAGTGGCGGCTTCGAACGTCGTTCAAAGAAATATGACTTGTTGTAACTTTAGCTCTGATACCTCCTTGGTTTGGTCCCAAGATTCCTCGGTCCATTAGATTGCCGCCACAAAGTGCCAATTAATGATGCAAAGATCCGATGAAATCATTCAATAATTCGGACAATGTAATAGATATTCCGATGATATTTTTATTGTTTATATAGCTGGCTGATCGATTTTATCAATGTTTGACCAATTAAGTCACCCTCTCTTAAAGGGTCCTTTGGTTTTCCTCAGAGATACTCATAGAACATGCAAGGTTTTTTCCAAGGCCACTTATAAATCGTTATGGTTACAAAGGGCACATTATGTTTTTCACAATACAGAAACTTTGGAAGACCCTCTTGAGAGCTCAGAGTGTGGTAGCGTTCTAACTTTTACAATTAATCGCAAGACTCTTACCCTTTCGAAGGAATATAAGTCATTTTGTGAAACTATCGGTAGTGTAGATGAAGGACTGCTCCTACGACGAAACATCTCAGCAAAACTATTTGGAATGTTTGGGTTAGTATGGTTGGTTTGGTTAGGTATTGAGTGGCTTGGTTTGGTTTGGTTTGGTTTGGTTTGGTTAGGTGTTGTGTGGCTTGGTTTGGATTGGTTAAGTTAGGTGTTGTGTGGCTTAGCTTGGCTTGGTTTGGTTTGGTTTGGTTTGGTATGGTTTGAATGAGGTTAGGATATAGATTTGGTTTGGTTTAATATTGGTTTGGTATGGTTTGGTTCGGTTTAGTTTGGTTTGGTTTTGTAAAATTCGGTGAGGATTAGTTTAGTTTGGTTAGGTTTGATTTGGTGGTGTTTGGCTTGGTTTAATTTGGGTCAGGTAGGTTTTGATAGTTTTTTGAGTGGATTTAAGTCTTATGCAAATTAAGTTTGGTAGCATCTGAAACATCTATTGCATCAATTAAATTAAAAATTCGGTGAGGATTAGTTTAGTTTGGTTAGGTTTGATTTGGTGTTGTTTGGCTTGGTTTAATTTGGGTCAGGTAGGTTTTGATAGTTTTTTGAGTGGATTTAAGTCTTATGCAAATTAAGTTTGGTAGCATCTGAAACATCTATTGCATCAATGTGTCAGTACAATATCAATAACAGTGTTTGTAGTCCATCAAGTGTGAAGTGTGTGTAACGATTAACTAAACAATTCTTTGATTCATGTTTTGTACGTGTTGGGCTGGGTGTATTCATTTAACACTTAATATAATATCGTGAACAAATAATGATCAAAGGTTGTCTACATTAGCAAACGTGCATATTGGTTCAACCTTTGAATGACGCAGATTGTAAGATAACATAAAATACCACCAAAAATGTTCAGATCATGGGGTAAATATTTGCGAGCATGAGTATGACAAGCCGAATGCGTATATGATACACAAATACGATACTACAGCTAAACTGGTACCTAATCTACACAGAACTGTCACCAATAGTGCTTGGGAATATACCCTCCCTACTCAAAAGTATTGCAACATACACTATAACGCATGCATTTTGAGTTGAAGGGGTCTTTCTATAATGACGTCCTAATGAAGTTTATTTTGGAAGAATAACATATTATTTGAAAAGAAATCAATGAATATAATTTCTCCTTTCTTCTCCAAGGCGGAGAGATTATCAAATGCAGGCGCACCCACGACAGTGGGGCTGGAACACAAAAATGTAACATTTTTTCGCCTCCCTATAGGGGTGGGGTGTTAATTCACACTAGCAACGTAATTCGATTTCATATTTGTCATCAAACGGTTTTGATGGTTTGGAAACACTTCCTACTAACAAAAAATGCCAATATGTTCCTTTGATGCTGTCTCAGGAAGAAGACACCGCGCCGCGAGGAAGAGGCACTTTCTTCTTCGCTTAATATGTTTCTTTGAAGTTGTCTCAGAAAGAAGACACCATGCCACGAAGAAGAAAGTGCCTCCTGTCTTCATAAGACAGTGATAAGGGAGGATACGCCCCATATTTTAGACAAGACCTCTTCAAATTATAATTTCTTATTCTTTCTGAATTCTGAAGGCGGTTTACTAATGTAAACTTCCTAAAATTTACTGTCATGCGACTTTTCATTACATTGGATACAAAAATGTGGAGAGAAGACCATCATCTTGAATCGGTAGCCTTATTCTCCTATATCACTGTCTTATGAAGATAAGAGGTGTTTTCTTCCTCGCTGCGCGGTGTCTACTTTCTGAGACAACTTCAAAGAAACATATTAACATTTTTTGTTAGTAGAAAGTCTTTCCAAACCAACAAAACCGCTTGACGGCAAATATGAAATCGAATTACGATGCTAGTGAGAATTAACACCCCACCGCTATAGGGAGGCGAAAAAATGTTACATTTTTGTGTTCCAGCCCTTCTGTCGTGGGTGCACCTGCATTTGATAATCTCTCCGCCTTGGAGAAGAAAGGAGAAATTATATCCATTGATTTCTTTTCAAATAATTTGTTATTTTACAATAATAAACTTCATTAGGACATCATAATAGAAAGACCCCTTCAACTCAAAATGTATGCGTTATAGTGTATGTTGCAATACTTTTGAGTAGGGAGGGTAGGGCATTGACCACATACGTCACACAAAAAGGCCCTTTCCTGCTAGCCCGGTTTCGGAGATGGAGAGCGGTCCATTACGCATATTTATTTTCATAAAACCGAAAAGCTGACACACTTTCATGGCATGTTAGCTGCATAAAATGTTTTAGATAACTTTTCCATTAAATTATAAACGTAAACTAAATTTGTTGAATTTAATTTCCTATGAATATCAACTTAAACAAATCTGCCGCCCATGCCTCTGTAAAAAGGTCCGTTTTCTTTATTTACCCACCGCATCGAAAAATCCTGGATAGGGGTGCTAAAAGAAACCCTTATACTATAATTCCATTGCGTCCCACATTATATTATAAATTATTTCTAATTACTTGAAAAAATACACACAAAAACGCAGTTTTTCTTCTTGGATTTTCAAATTTTCCCAAACGCTCGCGCGCTACGCTCGCTCGCGAGATACTTTTTAACTAATTAATGCACATATATAAGCGCGAAAAAATTCATGTAAAAACTATAAACATGAGAAAGCCGAATTTATACAAAATGACTGAAATTGGTTATAACAAGGCCAAACAACTCTCTTCAGTAACAAGTATACCCAGATTTCGACGCGCGCTTTAAATCCACCCATCTAAAACTTCCATTTCGTTGCGAGCGACTGCGGCCCCCCCCCCCAATGAGGTGGACCACCGTACCGCCACTCTGGGGTCCCATCTACACACTACACATAGCTGTCACCAATTGCTTTGGGAAGATACCCTTCCCCTTTTTTAAACTTTCAAAAGTATTGCAACTACACTATAAACGCCATGCATTTGGTAAGTTGAAGGGCGTCTTTCTATCAAATGACGTCCTATGAAAGTTTATTTGGAGAGAATAACTATAGTTTGGAAAAGAAATCAATCGAATGAATAATTTCTCCTTTCTTCTCCAAGCGCGAGAGCATTATCAAATGCAGGCGCACCACACGACAGTGGGGCGTGGAACACAAAAATTTAACACTTTCTTCGCCTCCCTATAGGTGGGGATTTAATTCACACTAGCAACGTAATTCATTTCATAATAATAATAATACACAGTTTTATATAGCGCATAACACATCAAGCTCAAAAATGTCGCTATGCGCCTGAAGAAGAAAAGGAGAAAACAGGGAAAGAAAGTTAGCGGCGAAAGTACACAGCCACACCAGATGCCACGAGAAAAGATGACTGGTTAATATTGAGACAAACTAAAATAGATGAAGTTTTTAGAGCTGACTTTGAATTTCAACAGTATATGATCCTTTGAATTACTAGGGAGTCATTCCAGCAAGACTGAGCAGCATAAGAAAAGCTGCGCTTCACCATATGTTTGTGTAAAGACTGAGGTACAACAAACAAATCCTTCCGGCCAGACCTTAAATTTCTTACAGTTCAATATTGTATGCGAGTATTCAGTAGATACAATGCGTGCGCCGAGGAATAGTGAAAGCTTCATATGCTAACAGTAAAATTTGAAAAGATACGTGATGCACAGCGTAACCAGTGTAATTGTCGATAAAATAAGGACTTACAGATTCATGTTTCATTCGCACGACACGATAACCGTGCTGCTGAGTTTTGGACAACTTGTAATTCTGAATTTGACCCGTTGTGGTAATCCAAAAAGAAGGACTATTGCCAATAATCAAGCTGCACATACAAAAAGCAGTTACTAAACGTTGTTTGTTGGCTTTTATCAATAAAATGGAACGGAGTTTCCTATCTTGTGTAAATCCAAATGACGCCCAGAACGGCATTTTTTTTTACGAAGCTTTCCATAAGTAAATCTGTTATCAATCACACCAAGATTTCGCACTTGGTGCCAGCATGAACTTCTGCACCATCAAGACAATAGACATTAAAGGAGTTTGACACCGAAAACGAGATGTAATATGGAGAAATTCTGTTTTTCCCTGTTTACACTTCAAACCATTGCATGAGACCATCGTTGATATCTCTTACGCAATCAACTACTGAGAATTACATCATTAAATCAGATCTGCTGAAAGTAATATAAATTGTGTGTCATCAGCATAGAACATTATTGTGACATCTATGACTATATCAATTACAGACTCTAACTGCGTGAAAGTGATATAATGTGAACAGCAACGGGCCTAAAACAGGCATCCCTGGGGGACCCCTTGGTAAACGAGGTGAATTGATGACTGTTCTTTTCCTATAACTACCAGTTGAGTGCGCTTTGTTAAGTATGATGTCGAAACCAATCAAGCGCTTTGCCCACAGATCCCAAATTATGGCGAACAGTCGTTGTCAAGATAACATCATGCAGAATATGTGTCAAAAGCACACGAAAATCTAACAGACAAGTATTACTTCTTCCCCTTTGTCAAGTGACAAGACAATATCATTTTGCAACTCTTAACAATGCAGTTCTTCCACACTATGAAATGATCTGTAACCGGATTGCTGAGCTTAGCATGAACATTATGTACATTCAAATAATGGTTGTATTTGCAATACAGCCATCCTCTAAGTACCTTAGATAACGAACTTGAGTAGCAATTGCGA
>JZLH01S0260814.1:4158-24913 GCA_001188425.1 Eucidaris tribuloides | reverse complement strand
AATAACACAAAAGTTTGGACAGTTATGCTGTCACTAGTACAATATGTGCAGATACAAATTGGCACATTAATTTTATATCGGGCGATAGGAAATTCTGCAACACAGCAGTCTATGAAGAAAAGCTGGAATAGTCCCTCAATGATTTTCATTTTTTTAAAGCACTTAATGATTGTTTTACACCGCAATTTTTTCAGGGCTTAATTTTTAGACTGTATCAAAGACACTAGTAGCATGGGGAATCATGTAGCTCAGATTTTTTAAACTGGAAACATTGTTATACAGTGTCTTTAATATCACCCTTACCCAAAGAGTTAATGACTGGCTCATAAGTAAATATAAAACCATAAACATCAAAATTCTGTATACAGTGCACTTTATAGTAATACAAAACAAACCCCTTTCGTACGACCAATCCACTAATGTCGAGAAAACAATAATTTTACCATGACCACCATAACACATGTCATATTCGTAGATAGTGTTCTATGTACAAATTTGTTATACATGTATGTGTGAAGTTGATATGTGTACAAAATAAATTAAATATAGGTAATGACGGGTTTTGTGTTGATTATTACAGTAGAATCAAAAGTCCTAGGGATGGATAACTGTGCAACGAAAGCAGAACACTCACAGAAAGCGATTAACGACATAATTGTAGGAAAATCGGGCAAATACCAAGGAATTTAGGGATTTTTTTTCATTTTGTGTGGATAATCAGAGGAACTTCTTGGAGAACCCCAAATTGGCAACTCCAGTCATGTGACCGTAGAATTCTTATGTACAATGTGTTTTTAATGGGGATCGATAATATCTGAGGAGTTTGAGGTGAAAGTGGGTGTGCATCAAGGTTCTGTGTTGTCACCACTGATTTTTGCAATTGTAATTGATGTGGTTACATAGAATGCACGAGGTTTGACCGAGATGCTGTATGCTGATGATTTGGTTTTGATGAGTGAGACGATGGAGGAAATGAGTCGAAAGTTCTTGAAGTGGAAGATGGTCTTTGAGAGCAAGGGTTTGAAGGTAAATCTTGGGAAGAAAAAAATGATGGTGAGTGAAGCAGAGGAAGAATTACCAGTGAGTAAGGTAGACCCATGCGGCATGTGTGGAAAGAGGGTAAGGGTAAATTCAGTGTTGTGTGGGAAATGTGGGGAATGGATTCATGGCAGATGCACAAAGATGAAGAGAGTGACCCCGAGGCTGGCAACAGATTTTGTGTGTGGAAAATGTGAGAACAGATCAGGAGGGATGGTGGAACATGTGGAAAAGTTGTGCGACGAGGTGGAAACGGTGAAAGAGTTTTCGTACTTGGTGGACAGGGTGAGTGTGAGTGGACTAGAGGGTGCAGGGCAGCTGTGACAGCAAGGGCAATATTTGGATGGGTGATCGTGAAGTTTAGGGAATGCGGAGAGTTGTTTTATGGGAAAAGGTTTCCTCTGAAGATGAAAGGATTAGTTTCTAGGAGTTGCGTGAGATCGGCGATATTGTATGGGAGTGAGACGTGGTGTTTGAGTGAAAACGAAATGCGGATTCTGAGGACTGAGAGAGCAATGGTGAGAGCGATGTGTGGTGTGAAGCTGATGGACAGGAAAAAGAGGATTTGATGCAGATGTTGGGTTTTGGAAAACGTACATGGTGGATCAAATGGCGAAGGCGAATGGAGTACGTTGGCATGGTCATGTGTTGAGGAGGGATGTTGATCATGTTTTGAGAAGGGCGCTTGAGCTTGATTGAGGTGGTTGGTCAGAGGGGAAGGGGGCGACTGGAGAAGACATGGAAGAAGCAAGTGGTGGAGGAGAGTAGGAGGGTTAGATTCAGGGAGGAGGATGCACCGAATAGAGTAAAGTGGAGGGAGAGGGTAAGGACAATTTCTATGATTGCCAGGTAAATCCAACTAAACCGGATTTAAAACTTGGATTACTACTACTTACTTTCATAGTTTCTTCCTGAGAATTTGTGTTGATTTGATAAGAATATCTTTATTGCCTGATTTACCATCTTTTATTGTCTTCATTCAAAGATTGACTGAATAATATATATTTAAACTCCCCAAATAGAATGTTATTCCTCCACCTCTAAATTATTATAACATTTTCTACATCACAAACACCACAAAATAAGTAAAACCAACTCAATAAAGTTTATAAGATGCACGATTGATTTATTTTCAAGGCTTATGATCGATATAATGTTGATGTAATGCATCATTTTTATTCCTCTACGACAGAGGCAGTACGACACGTATCCCATAATTCCACAAATGTCTACTTGGTGTTTTTTTGCTATATTTGTAAGTCTACTTACAAGATATATATTTGTATTTTTTATTTATCTATCTGATCCAACATCGTACGTTCATTATTCTGAGCATATAATATGTACATTTTTTTCTGTATATAGTACCATCACAATCAGATTAGAAATAGAAATACAAAGATCTACACTAGACAATTCCATGGTGGTTTTCTGAGTATGATTTAATATCATAAAATTAGCAAATAAGGTGGGTTTGTCGATTATATGGGAGATTCGGGCGTAACAAACTTAGACTTGCTAGTACAGTCCCAGATTACAAGTTTGGCAAACCATGGCATTGCCCAGCTAGAAATGATCAACACAAACTTGGACATCATCCCCCAACTATAATGGACTTGACCAGCTTACGCGTCACCATTCACAACTTGTGCAGATGAAGTAAACTGCTGATACACTCGAGTTCGAATTTTAAGAGTGTATTTTCACATAATCTGAAATTGTTCTAAACCAAGTCCAGTTCAGTACAGTGTGTATCAAAAGAAAATGGTAATCCATGTTAAGAGCTAAAATATTGCCAACTCTTTTATCATAAAGGTTTATATGTATAATATCCTTAAAGAGGAACCTGTCCCCTTTAAAATGATACCACACTTGCATCACTGGTGTCATGCATGACTGAATACATTGCTCTTGAAGAGACAATGTCAAGTCACACTTTTCCCAAGTTTTGGTCAATGGAATAAAAAATTAACACACCAATTATTTGAATGTGTTTATGTTTTGAAGATGAGATGTTATCTCACATTTCATGCAAGTTATGCCAAACCTTGAAAAAAGTGTGACTTGAAATTGTTTTCTTCAAGAGTAATGTGCTTGGTCATGCATGACACCAGTGATGCGAGTGAGGTACCATTGGAAAGAAGAAAAGTTGCTCTTTAGGGATATTACACTTATAAATCTTCATAATACAAATATTTGGCGATATTATAGCTCTAAACATGGATTACCTTTTTGTGATGCACACTGTATATTAAACCCTTAAGGTGATCCAATCAGATATATGAACGTCTGGTGCAGGGCCATAACCTCATTTGTGTGCATTCATTATTATAGTGATTGTACAATGGGGATTAGCACAGTGGCACCAGGCTTTCTGTGTGAGAGCACATTAAAGGGACGCGCCGCTCGTAATCCATGTACGTTTATTTACCTTACGCTTGCCCCTATAGCAAGGCAGTGCGTAACACCGAACTCTATGTTACGTAGTGTAGAGTTCAGTGGTGCGTAACAACAATCGTGGAGCTGCGAACAGAATTGCCGATGAGGGTCATTCGGGCTTAGTTCGCCTTTCTTCGGGTGAATACGTGCTGCATAGGGAATTGCACACAATTCGTGCGCGCTCGTTTTCCGAAAGTATACGGGCATTCCCGAATATTACCCGAGTCGGGCCAGGTCCAAACGCCCACGACTTGCGACTTTACGGTCCCTTTAAAGGGCAGTGACATGATTGGGAGAAATATAAACGTTTCTACAACCAAACTGGTTGAAAGATAAACCAGTCTGTACACCAGCTGGAGTGTATCTCCAGGCTGGAAGAATTTGTCTCGAATTTGTTTATTTAAGAAGAATCAAGCATGAACAAACAAGTACTGAATATCTCTCATGACCTGCAAGAATTAATCCCATAGAAAGCTACACAACAATTTTGTCTGCCAAAAGGAATCATTCTGATGGTAGTTTTTGTTGTAATAAATCATCTTTTGACTACAAAATTTTCACTTTAGAATCCTTGCATAGTTAACGTGATTCTAGAATAGTTTTACCCCAAGTTGAGGTCTACCCCCAATCATGTCATTTACCTTTAAGGGTTCATATTCTGCAAAAGTTAGAATACACCATTTTAATTGGGGGATGGAGATAGACAGACGTAACATGGACCAGGGTGTGACAAAATAGCTATGAAGCACCCACCCCATCCCTTAAACGATTGAAAATAAATAAGATCTGAGTACATGTATTTGTCACTTTCTTTTATCATAAGTGTTACAATCATTTGTCATGAATTGACTTTCAAAAAGCTCTCAATTTTGACAATATCGCAGTTGAAAAATCATAAAAAGAACATTATTTAAGTCCACATAAACATATTGATGGTTGACCAAATATAAAAAAAAAAATGGCCACAATTTGCAAACCCTCCATGAATTTCCCCAAATATGAAATACAATATTTTTGCATGTTTATATTATTCCCCAATAAGAAATTTATACTTCACCTGTAAAAAACATAACATAGTAAATAACTTTTTGTAGCTATTCTATTTTATTTTTTACAGTTTATACACAATGTCAATGGTTGCATTCACCATACATATCTCCCATCCCGCCTTTTCCTTTTCTTACTAAATAAGTTTATTTACTGTACACGGACCATTTTATACACCAGTAGTACGTCTTCTTTTTCAATTTCCCCGATTATAAAATGTACTCTATCCAATGTATGACATATAACTTTATCCAATTTCCTATACTTTCACATTTCCTACACACAACCTTATAGTAACACACCCTCATAAAACACGGAAAGTCAAAAATATAATGTGGTTACACTTATCTGGTAGATAGTCAACTTTTTTGTTGATATAAAATTACTGTTTTTAAAGACTTGCAGCTTTCCACTTTTTACCAAGTAAAGACATCAGACTAGATATATTACATTTTGACAGAGGAATCACACATGGATAAAATGACAAGTTAACCTGAATAGTGGCACATAAACAAAATCTGAATTTTGTGATCATAACAATTGGACAGGTTTTTTTTTCAACCTAGGAACATTTTTTTTAAATTTCAAATAGTGGGCAGGGTTGATTTACCAGTGTTGTTATTAGTATTCCAGAAAAAAAACATCTGAAATTTACATTAACCTTCTTACCATGCAGTTAGCAAATATGTGTTGCAAAGATTGTCTTTGTGTGCGTGTATTGGGGGTGGAGGATGAGTGTGTATGGGTGTGGCTGTGCTGTGTTTGTGGGTGTGTACATGTGTATGCCTACATTTCTATGCCTGTGCATAATGGTGTCTGGTTTTACCTTTTTTATGGGTCTCTGACAGAATGTTTAATGGGGTTTTCTTCATTTCTCAAGTGAAACGTATGTAGTCCATACTTAACCTTCTTCTGAGCTCCTTTTGATACAAGTCCAGAACTGACATGCTAAAATTTAAACTCGGGACATATTGGAGAATTAGCAGACCATTTTGGCAGCTGTTAATAATTCTCCCCATCCTCTTTCTTCTCCCTCATTCACCCCACCCCACCCCATACCCCAACCCATGCCCATATCACATCTCTTAATCCTTACAATTCAAATTACAATAACGTGCCACATCATAGAAATAAAAGGAAATGTACTATATACATCATTTTACATAATTATTTTGGTCAAAATATTTGTTGCATTGCATTCACACTTCCAATAAAGCACCAATCATAATAAAAATTGAATCTTTTGCAGATATCTCTATCAAGATTCAAGGCCTTACTTACATTTTGTAGGCGCAGGTATTTTTTTTAAAGAGTTGTATCAATATTGTTTTATATTGTTGGATGCATTAAATCGGTTTCCAGTGAAACATTTTGGTTGCTGCTACATTGATCTACCACACAATTATACAGTTGACAGAGCGCGAGTGAAAAAAAAACACCTGCAACTTTGCACAGTCAGATTAGTATCTTGGGATTGGTCTAGGAATAGTTCCTGTCTGGGCTTGGTCTAGAACCTGTTTCTGCCTGGGCTTGGTCTAGGGCCTAGGCCTGGCCTAGGACCAGATTCTGTCTTGACTTTGAAGACTCTTCTTTGACACCAAATTACTGCTGATTATTCGCCAGACTTACAAAAACTATTACAAACTAATAATGTTACTGGTCATGATGAAATCCACATGAAATCATCAAGACACTATTCAGAAGTTGTTACTTTGTAAGACTGTAGTATGTATGATTAAGCCCCTTCAGCACCCCCAAAACTTGAAATAATATGCCATGTCTGTAATATGTCTTTCTTGTCTTTTTTATTGAGGGGGGTGTGGGGAGTGTTAAGTTGGTATATAATATGACATCATTTTCCAACCAGTTTATGGAGTCAACGGGAAGATATTAGATAATGTCGCTAAAGATAAATGTGCTATAAAAAATGGCATGTACATGTATTGGGGAAGCATACATCTAACCAGCCAATTCAAGGAGACATACTGAGGTCGTCATGGTAACCACATCACTAAACAACATCAAATATAACAAAGCTTTGGCACCTTCCTACCATGTCTCCATAACTTTAAGAAGGACTTACTCATTTGTGTTTGTGTTTTCTTTCACTGGAGCCCTATGTGCAAACACGGTTTTGATGTACACCTGACTAAAGAGTTTCCACAAAATCAAAACATCAGAAATATTGTCATAACACACATTTCTGATGATGTGAGTGATGAAAACACTCTGTTATTAATAGACCATAATCTCAAAATTAACCATTTCATCCCTAATGATCTATTTCAGCTATTTTTCTATCTTCAGGTCTTGGTATATTTTATTGATTTTACATGATAACAAAATACAAAGAAGCTGGGAATCATGTATTTCACATCTAGGCCAGATAACCAGATTAATATCTAGATTGCACTGTGCAACTACTCGTGTCAGAACAGAGACTGTTTCTAGTCCCAGGAACTGAAACACTGTCATGACTGTTCTTTGGACTTTGCATGTATTAATCACTTCAAGATGTATATACCCATGAAATATCGTCACCCGTGTTGTATTTAGGCCTGGTGATGAGACCTAATTTCTAGGTCTTGATATAGGTGTTGTTCTCAAGGCCACATGCTAACAAATGAAACTTTCATTCTTAAGGGTGATCCTGATTTTGTGACTTTGGGTCTTGATTACATTATTAGTCTTCTGGCTATCTATTTATGGTGGTCATGGGATAAAATGGATTACAAAGAGACATGTTTTGAAGAGACTTGTCGGACATCAAGACCAAATTGGACTTGTGACAATAATGCAACATCCCCACTTTCTCAAAGGGAGGTACGTAATCTTAAGCACAAAAAGAGAAACCTAACACTATGTTGACGGTAATGTGGAACAATAACGCATTATGGGAATTGATAGCAGATCACTTCAGACATGACAGTGTTACTTAAACACATTAAAGTATGCATAGCATTCCACCTTAACCCTTTGCAAACGAGATTCTGTAATTCCCATAGAGATAATACATGGCAAATCCTTTATCAGCAGCCAAAGGGTTAAAGGGAACTCACGGTTTTAGCTTTTCATTGTGGTTCATGAACCACTGGAATGTGCAAGTATTTTGTCCAAAAACGCTGCAATCAATACTTGGGGTGGGGTAGGGGGTGGGAGGGGGGTAGGGTTGGTGTTTCTTGGGCGATATATTTGCCGTCATCTGCAAAACCGAAATGAGTTTGACCAAACAAAGAAATTATGAAAATACAATATCAAAAATTTAGACTTAAAATGTTTGTATTTACTATCCCACACCAAAATAATGGATTGCACGTTCACTTTTTCTGCATAGATTTCCTCTGTTTTTTTCTACAGTGCTATGATTTCTTTACAGTATGAAGAAATTCATGTTTCCTATTGAAACATTACATTTACTAAATTACAAATACATACACCACCAAGTATAAACACAGTTGTTTCTGTACATGATAATATGGGCTGACTGGACACCTCTTTATCGATAAATGACTAATCTCTCAATTCTTTTATTACCATACCCCAACTTTCTGAATCTTCATTAATTTCCTTGAGGCAAAAAGCTACATACAATTTGTGTAATTCACAGTACACTTTTAGGTTCAAATACAGCATTTCACCATTTATCCCAGCTACAAAAGAAGCATATAAAACCTCTGCAAAAAAACGTAGACACATTTGAATGTAGTTTATATATATGTACATATATAATTGTTTAAACGCGTAGGTCCATAATCACAAAGGTTTGACTTAGATAGTGTGTTCAAACCTAAAGTCTAAGTATGAAGAGCGACATGTGTCATAAGTGAAGAAATAATACGAAACAATATATTGTATGAAAGTTAGGTCACTTCCCCAAACACATATTTTATTTCACACTACAGAATATCAAAATCTAACATTTGTGATTGAACAAATTTTGAAAGAACTGTCTTCTATAATTTGACCTTTGATTTTAAACACCGAGTCTAAATTAACTCTTAATAAATATGCATCATTAAATGACATACAATGTCCACAGCGCTGTAATTTCTGTAGCACATAAAGATTTAAATCATCTTTGTGATTACGGACCAAAGGGATTTTCTGACAGTACAAGTCACAGAGATGTATATATGCAATACAGGATATTTAAAATGTAAAATTTCAATCATTATTTCTGGTAACAAAAACAAAGCTCACATTCCCCACATTCAAATAATGAGTATAATAAATAGTTGCAGTCAAGCAAAAAACTCATAAAACATGATCAACTTTTGTCTTTTGCTAGACACATTTGACCCGAACGGCATTTGTGATGGAAACTTTAGCAAGTCAAAAGAAAAGTGTGGACAAACAGACTAGACGTACCAAGGTTTTAGTTGTCATTTTGGAAACATACACACAAACAGTAGCTCATAATCCAAAACCAATACTCAATTTACAGTCAGGGTCCACGTTGTTCTCAACTTTTGATAAGATTTTCTCCCTATGTACAATAAAATGTTCAATTGATCTCCATGTGCCAAGTCGCTGCATCATATACAAGCACCAATTATAAGTCATTTCAAATGTGTTTCAACACGGAATAGGTGGGGATTACTCAGGTATATTGGTAATGTGGATGTGTGCCGTTTTGACAACCCCACAATTTAGGACCTCATGGCCACTCACAAAAAGAAAGCCACTTCATTTGGCATAATTTTGTCAGAACTTTGAACTGATTATATCATGATTGAATCATGGAAATCCTTTTACAAAGTTGGGCATGAAGAGGGCCTAGATACTCATTACCAAATAGCATGGTTGTAAGTCTTATATTCTTTATGTTAGTTGGCAAAATTCAAAATATATTACAAAGGTCTTGTTAGTTTAATACAATGGGAGGCTTCATTATACAAACTGTACATTTTTTTTTCTTTGTAGTATATTTTCAGCCATCTTATGAATATTAATAATGCACCAGTACTCCTGGGTCATATAGAACCAATATCATCTTTTAAGCCAACACTGAAAAGCTGTTAGGACTTTTCTATGGATGTTAAACCAGCATACAGGATCGTACCCACCGTTATCTGCAGACATCTTTGAAATATTGCTTACAATTTCGAGAAAATATTTTAGCTAATGAACTGAAATGGTAGAATTAATTACATGTGTCGGAACTTGCCTTCTACAATTAAAGATAGTATTGAGTACTTGCAGAACAATGTAATTTTAATATCGACTGTTTTCAAACCTGCTGTGAACAGATGGTATTCTCAAAATGTCACTATAGTACAGGAGAGAGTAGTTGAAAACTACAGAACACTTTGTTTTTGACAAATCCTCTACATAAGTCCCCACTACAGACAAATTACTAGCACAAAAATCAATATGTGAGATTGCAACTGGGGTAGGGAGGTGGAAACTTCACCTGTTTGATCTGCCAATCCTATGACTATTTATTACATTTGAAGTGAATTAGTTCCACATTATAGTCCAAATGTAGTATACTTTCACCTTGAAATCAATGAAATGTGGCATTTTGATGAAAGATTTTCCATCATCAACCAACACTCTAGATCTTCTTTAACCCAAGTGTAATAATCGACATGACACACGTCATTCATGAATAGAATTTAACTCTTTGCCTCTGAGATTCTGAAAATCCCATAGAGTCAACACAGGGCACATCCGGTTCCCATAGCCAATGATTGTGTCCTTGATTTGCAAGCCCTGAAATGAACTTATCGATCATAATATGCTAAATTCATTTATAATGTAAAGATTAACACAAATCTTCACTTCTAACAAATGCCTTGGGGCTGACAAGTCAGGTTTTGTGAAAAATAAGCACTGATAAAATTCAAACAGAAGAACGCATTGATATGACATCACTCCCCAAATTTGTATGTTACAAAGCCGTTAAACTAGTCAGACTGCCAAACATAGATGTATGTGATATAATGCTTGTAGTACTCCTGATGATAACATGTGATATACACTATCACTTTCATAATCAGATATTATTTATTTGATCAAATTCACAGAACTATTTTCAATGCAAAGTTTTTCTTTCAATCACAATTCACAAGCATAAAATTGAAGGCTTTCTTCAATTTCAATACTCTGAAGCATAAGTCCATTCACTGATATTTTTAGAAGGAAGATTTTCAAGCAAACCTTTCTAGTCTACACCTGAAGGTTAAATTCATGAATTATGATTTAAAACATATCAGTTTTGGACAAACAATCTCAACAATGCACATATCAATGATGACTACTGTATTTTTATTTCAATAAACAAATTTCTTTTTTTTTGATAATCAAAATTTCATGTCATTAGTAACATTTCTGTCTGTAATACTTCTAAATTTCAGTTTCTCCCTGTCATGTTCTCACTAGATTGCTATTCAGCAGCCCTTTATTTAATTGCAATGATGAAATGACTTTTCCAGACATGTTATCGTGTTTATAATCAGCTTCATTTGCATATCACCATGGCGACAGCAGCATTTCTCACAGCACCCAAATCAGTTATGCAGTAGTTACTTTAAACCTATAACCCTGAGCTAGCACTGAACAGCAGCAATTAAATCCTCAACTCTGTAATTCCATGGGATATCCGGTTCCCATAACCAACAGATTAACTTACAAGTCAGCAATTCAAATTCCTTTTTTTCTTAATCACCGGCTATTGCTGATTATCAGACATAAGATATGTATGTTGACCTCTGAACTTTCCAACGATTGTATGTAATTGCAAAACACATGTGGATGCCTACAACTTAGTACATTGGAAGCATTGGCTATGATGCTATACAAAACAGCACCAGTGCATATTACAGTTTAAGCTCTGCATCTTTTGAATCAAAATGATTGAAATGACAGGATCAACCTTTTTATAAAAATCATAATTTTTTGCCCACAAATTATAGTTACCAAATAAAATGTGTCCATTTTACAGTGGATTGCTTACTGATTCAGAGGCCAAAAAAACTAAAATAACAATAATTCTATGTGACAAATACAGCAATTAGATCTTGTTTTATAGCCACACACTTCAAAAAGTATTGGACAATGAGCTCAAGTAACAAATTCAATTTTTGTTCAGGAGGTACTTGGTCTCCTACCCACAAAAGGGTAATAAAACACATATGGATATAGAATTGGCAGGAGCAGCCAATTTTGTTCGAAGGGGTGCATGGTAGGACAACTTATGAAACATTGTATGTTCCAAACTTGTGCATTTTTGAAATACAGGATAAAAACTACACCATTCTACAGTACCATTTCAGAACATATGACCCTCTCTGAGGATACCAACCACATCACTTGACATACGAGGTGTGAAAAAAAAAAAAAGATTGTGAGAGCTATGCCCATGACGCAATGGCAATTGACCCATCACCCTTGTCACTGTGTTGCTCAAAATCTCAAGAACATTCTGTTATAATATTGTTCACCGATCTCACCCTATACCCCTTCCTCGGGCTGTTAAGTGACACGCCGCAACTACGCCCCGTCACGACACGAACATGGAGCAGGGAATCAATCTGAAGTTCCTGGTTCTGTTGGGTGGGGCCCAGCTGAGTGTCTTGAGCTTGTCCCAGAGGCTTATGGAGAAAATGCACTGTTGCGCGCGGGATCTTCTCCGTAAGACCCTAGCCAACTGACCCAGGAACTTCAGATTGATTCCCCACTCCATGTTTGTGCCACTTCTCGTATCATGAAGGAGCGAAGCAGGGAAGTGCTTCTCAACAACCTGAGGAAGGGGCACAGAGTGAGATAGGTGAACAATATTCTACCAGAATGTTGATGAGATGTTGGGCAACACAGTGACATGGGCGGTAGGTCGATTGACATTGCGTGATGGGTGTGGCTGTCACAGTCTCGTTTAATTTTTGTCACACCTCGTACATTGGGCTATATGCCAACAATACTGTTACAATTTAAGAAAATTGCCCCCAACTTGACATAAGACAAATAGTGGGTAAAAGATGTTGTGTTGATCTGCTTTCATTTACATACATTTGAATAAATCTACCATAATATTGTTTTCTTTCCCTGAACTGCCAGATATACCAGCATTAAAATGGTTTATACAATTCTCTATGATATCTTTCCCAACACTTGATCAGAAACTACACCTTTTGTTTCTTTACGATTCATGTGGTAAACTTGCAGTACAGTTTGGATGAGTTATTTCTGACGTGGAATCTCAGATATGGTGCTTTTAAAATCTCTTCATATGTATTCATAGAATGACCTTCCTCATGACTGGTGCCATACATCATACAGACAGTACACACACATGGATATAGAATTAGTGGGAGCAGCAAATTTTGTTCACAAGGGTACATTACTGAAACAGGAGTTAATGTTTGAAATGACTCTTACTTTATTACTAAATTCATTTATCAAAGTCAGAGACAAAAACATCGCGAACCTGTTACTGATTATACACAAGAATATGCAAAGATATTTGATTTATCCTGAACTAACAATTCTAACCTGGGGCTTTCTATTTCACCAAAATTTCCAGAAATTATGGGGAAAAAAGCTAAAATATCATAAGAATATCTTTTTATTTAATGCAGCCTCAGATACAGATTGCCCCTCTTGTTTTCATCCACATTTCCTGGGGACGAAAATCCCCAAAATGTTAAAAATTACACAAAAATTATGACATATCTTGTCCTGGTTTGTAGCTCCGTCCATGCACATCTCATTGATTGTCTCGAGTTTTTAACATTTATGTTTTATCTCCCCTGGCAAGGCATCAAATTTCAGTCCGTTTTCTTTGATCTGACGCCCCGACGCACTGGCGGCTCGTTACGGTGAGCAGTGCAGCAGAGCAGAACGTACAATATTCACAAATCATTTAACGACCTGAAGAATTCGAAATCACATATATAAAGCGACGTACTAGAGGTACATATAATACAAGAGCGTTACAACACCGAGAAGAATGATGCTAAAAACAAAACACATCTAAAGTATCCCTGATCGTCCTCTATAAAGAGATGGGTTACCAGTATATAGTTTTTGTCCTTTTTTTGTCCTTTTTATAAATTTTTTACAAACAACACATGCAGCCTGGTCCCTGTGTTCTACGCAGCCGGGTTCCAAAGGTCACTCCCTCCCTCTCGCTCGCGCTCTCTCGCTCGCTCTCTGATTGGCTCGTCTCACAGTCTCGAGTGTCCCGTGGTTTCTGCTGAGGTGTTCAAGTTGGACAAGATTATGGAGGTGTTTGGCAAGGTGTCAATGTCGGTCTTCACTACTCTGTCAAGAAAAAAAAAGGAGCAAACTTGGCATCAGCAAGAAGTCTTAAAGGGAAAGTCCACCCTGAGGTCAAGTTGGTTTTAATAAAAGAAGAATAATGAGGGAAAGATTTTAATGAAAGTTTGGTGAAAATCCACCAAAGAATAACAGAGTTATGAAGTTTCAAAGTTTTAATTTTGTCACATGTGAGCAGCTTCCCATATCCCATGTTATATAAATTCCATAAATTGCCATTTTTTAATGGTTCATGATAGCAGATTTTTTTTTTTTTCATAGAAGCATATGTGAAATAATGTTTCTAGTTAGATATATTGAATGCACAGGTAAAATCATTTTAAATTTTCTGAATGGCACTTTATGGGATTTATATTACATGACAAATGAGGAAGCTGCTCGCAAGTGAGGTCACAAATTTAAAACTTTAAAAATTTATAACTCTTGTTATTCTTCGATAGATTTTTGTTAAACCTTCATTAATAGGTTTCTCTCATTTTTCTGCTTTCAGTAAAATCAACTTAACATCAGGGTAGACTTCCCCTTTAACAGCGTTTACATTCTCCAAAAAGTAGGAGAGAAATAGGATTCAATCCACCAAAGTAGGGGAAAAGTAGGAAAGTAGGATATTTATGAGTAGTGTTTGAAGTAGTAACCTCTGTAGTAACAACCTGTAAAGACTTCCCAATTCCAAACAAATATTAAACCTATCGCAAAGGCAAAGATTTGCTTTTTTGATGAAAAGTAGGAATATAAGGATATTTAGAGAAAATATAGGAAAATTAGGATTTTCACAAAAAGGTTGGAAAAGTAGGATCAGTTGAAGGCCTGCGTTTGGATCAACACCTTTAAGAAGCTCTCTCACAACTTGTGGCAGTTTTTTCTTTCCCCTGGTGATACTACCAAACCACATTTGTACACAAACAGAATATCAGTGACTCCATGCCACAGAATGACCAAATATTGGTCATTTGGTGGTGAAAATCCATAGTTTGTTTTTGACAAAACCTGTTCATAATAATTATTATTCATCCACTTACCTTAATTCTAAATATCCTCTTAAAGAAGCCTTGTCTAGGAGGGGGAGGGGGTAATTCTGGCATCAGGTCGGGGGTGGGAGTCCCATTTGGCCCAAATACATTCAGCTCCTGATACACCCCCGTTTCTAACATCTGCAGTAAAGAGAATGAAAAAAAAAATCAACGTTCACAATAAGACAAAGTAAACATTGTAAATCTCCAATTTAAAAACTGCCATATTATGTTAGGCATAAAAGTTTTGTATAATACATTCCGAATTTCAGCTCAAAATAATTTTGCAAATGCCCGTGTTACAGTTTTGAAAATCAGCTGTCTCAAATGGATTTCTTCAATTTTCTTTAAAAAAATACTGAACATATCGAAAAGATTTTTGATACATATTTGGATTGATATCAAGGAAATATGACCTGAAAGCCACAAGGAAATCAAATGAATAAAATGTGAGATATCAATGCTGAAAGAATTGTTCGTTAGATGGAACAGCAGGGCATCATGGAGCAGCTTTTGAAATGAATGATTACGTAAGTGAGCTAAATGGCCCTAGCAACCAGAAGGCTGATTTGACCCAAGAAGACCTTCTCTTCATAATAACTTAAAGTTGATACCATTGTTATCAAAATTAGACATCATACTTTGGTAGATATTTTTGCATTCTTCAGGGGAAATTGTAACTTTTTCTTGATCACTCAAGATTTTTAGTTCATTTGATACTTTAAAATGTTTCGTGTTCACTGCTCCACAGTCCACACTAGGAATCCTGTGAACTTGAAGATGGTTGTCTTTTTATTTCTCCTTGTTAGATTTGTTTTTTTGCAGGTTTTATTGAAATATCTAATGCACACACACAAAAAAAATACTATACTCGGTTGTTTACAGGGAGCAATGTTCATTTGAGAGTTGCAAAATAGAATTTTTCAATCAATGAAAGCTTAGTTGATATTCTCCAACACAAACAAAGAAGGCTTTACTTTACACTCATCCTAATGCAAGGTTAGTTGGGGTGATGAACCTTGTATCTCATATTTTGGTGAAATGGCTTTCTTTTAACCCGTTGCCTACAGTAACAGCATGGGTCATGTATCAACTCTATGGAAATTACATAATCTCAGAGGCAACAGGTTAGTATAATCTTGTTGCTAGGAAAAATTTATTTTATTTATTTTATTATTATTCTTTCTTTTTTTGGGGGGGGGGTGGGGTGGGGGGGGGTGGAGGAGTCCAAATCTCAAATTTCAAATGTCACAGATACAACCCCTGTGGTAAACAGATGGTTATCCCATTGCTACTACAGTGTTATGGTAGCCATGTCTTTTAACTCCTCTGAACATTTAACTCTTAACATGCCAGGGGATTTAAACCTCTATGGACTTCATGTGTATTATTTGGTGCAGATCTGCGACTTCGGCATGTTAAGAGTTAAATGACAGGTGTCTCCTTTGTACAGCTAAAATTTAGTGTCGTACAAATACACTGGTATATAGAAGAAAGTGCCATTTAAGAACCTTAAGCAGAGTGTAGGAGCTAAACATGCAGTTTTAGTGGAATTATAGTAAACGTTAGACTTTGATTTGAATTTTTTGCCTCTAGTGACAAAAATGTTACTAGTCTACTATAGTCTATTTTCAGACAGTGCATGGAGGTCTATTTTTAGCTCCACGGACAGAGCCACTGGGAGTTAAGTGCTATAGGTTTGTATACGTAGACGACGTTTGTCATTCCTTTGACTTGTGCCTGACACATGCCAGCATGCAGCAAAAAGTAGGTCATCCATTTGGTATGACATATTAAGCCTGAAATACCTACATGTGAGGTTTGGAACAATGTGCATAGACCATACACTACACATTACACAACTACTGTTTTCTGCACATTTTTCAAAATCTAGATTTCAGAGGCAAGTCCTTTATAGATAGCCTAAGGTCACGAATAGTGTTTTGCTGTGTTATAGGTGAAAAGCAAATGAGATTCCCTGCCTTTAACTTTTTTGAGAGGTTTTGTCACTTCACCAACGATATACTACTCACTTCATTTTGCCAGGGAATGGCTACGCTACCAGAGTTGAATTTGCTGTAGAACTTATCGTCATTTTGGTCCAGATTTACTCCTTTCACTGTGGAGAATTGCTCAATGTCCAGGACATCTTTTGCGTACACTGCTCTCCGCTGCAACCCAAAACAAAAACAAGAACCATGAATATGACCTTTCAGAATACACTACTCCTACTACCTAATTCAGTCATTTACATGAGGACTATAGGCTGTGGCATTTTGTTTGTTGGGCCAACAGGTCATATACAACATTCTGTAGATTGACAATCTTAACTCTAAACGTACCAAAGTCACAGATCTACACCAAACAATACACATAAATTCCAGAGACCTTGAAATCCTCTGGCATGTTAAGAGTTAACTTGACACATAGCTGACGGATATGCTTGATCACTTGATTGGTAGCTTTCCTGATTTAAGATTAAAGGTATTGGCTAACATTTACCACAGTTTAAAAAATCTGAGCTGCATGATTCCCATGCTACCAGTGTCTTTGAGATCGGGTCTACAAAATGAAGCCTGAAAAAATTGTATTTCAAAATGATTATTTAGCTGCTTAAAAAAGTAAATCCTAAAGTTGACAGATCACTTGCCACATTCCTCGCCATAGACTTATACTGTGTGTAACCTAGTTTAATAAAACTCGGCCCCGAGTTTTATTGTTTATTCATGGTATAACTTGCCATTGCAGTGTAACTTTCCAAAACTCTGTATTCTAAGTGGTGTTTATTTGTCCATTTGAACACCTACTAATGTAGCTCAATATCAAAAGTTGACAATTTTTTAAATTGAAAGCTCCACAATGTTACCTATCACTTATAATGACAAGTCATAAGCTGCATACTAAAATCATTACCCACAGTTTTACATTTAATTCACACATCGGATCAACCATAACTGAGTTTTGCAACAAATATGATTATAGTCCAGAATACATGCCCCTGGCTAGAATACTCACTTATTTTTGTTTTAAAGAGAGAGGTTTGAAGAGTATGCAAACAGTAGCGAGAGAAATGGAAATGTAAGGTGCATGATGGAAAGTGAGTAAGATAACGAATCGATGAGTAGAAGAGTACGAGGTGTAAGTGTAGTGTAGAAGCGTGAGGAACGGATAGTAAAGGCGAGGCAGAATATGTGAGAACGATGAAAGACAGAGACTTGGGCCGGCATAACTCGACGTCACATCGAGAGTCGTAGTTCGATAGGTGAGAGAGTGATTTTTGACAGTCCCACAATTTGCTCTGTGGTCTTTTCCAATGGGAAGTTTTTCCTGTAAGGTGCGAGTGTGGTTATTTAGATGCGAATTTCGCACATATCTCGAACACATTTTGAAGTCCCAAAAGGAGGCAAACATTGTGTAAATCATCGCCTAGGTCGAATCCCCATTAACTGTATTTTTGCATGGTCTTAATGTTGACCTTTTGATCTCTGCTCTGTCAGCATTGACATAAAGATTATAAATTTCCCACCTCTCTGCCTTTCTCATGTTTTTCCTGTACCATGGTAACAAGTTTTAACAGCCTCCATTTCCGCTATACGTTTCCTCAATCCTGACATATAGAATTGTATACAAAATGTAACTCGAATATCGTCTAAGTCGACGTGATTTGTTTGGTCCCAGTGATTCGACTTTGTGTGAAGTTTACTGTATATAAATACAACATATGGAATATAACATGAACACATAACAAATATATAAAACAAACAATAATATAATATATTAAATAAAGGCATAAACATAAATATATAAACATAAAACATTATAACATAAACAAAACTAGTCAAATGAAAACATACCAAAATTGCCCTATAGAACATTACATCAGCTTCAAACTGGACGGTGCCAGCATGCCAGCTTCTAATCTACTGAAGTTAATGACTGAACAACATTAGATGCTCTTTTGATGCCTACTGCCTGACCCGTTCTCACAACACCTATCCTGTTATTAGGATCCTTCTGAAGCCAACTGGAAGTGGGAAAAGGATAAATGGAGACATTCAGCTATCAAGAAAACGCATGAGATTATAATCACTATATATATCATCATCACATAATCACATCATCAACACAATTCATCACACTCATACCCCACGCATCACCATCGACGCACTCACACCATCACCATCACCATCATCAACACAACAATCATCAAATAGTCCTTTATAGTGCTGGCAAGATCCAGTTTTTTTTAAAACCGTTAAACGTCCGTATAAACCGAGCGGTTTCCGTCAAACGAAATCATTTTGTTTTATAGCATCGGATATTCATGGTGCTTA
Organism: Eucidaris tribuloides; assembly: GCA_001188425.1. NCBI lineage: Eukaryota > Metazoa > Echinodermata > Echinoidea > Cidaroida > Cidaridae > Eucidaris > Eucidaris tribuloides. The sequence goes on along the minus strand of JZLH01S0260814.1, from coordinate 5,766 downwards.
CCTCCGTGTAACGCTAAAATGAATTTCGGCAAATTATAGGGTGTGGTTGAGACGCGGATAAGTTAAATGCTTGCCTAATATTTAGTTTCGTAATAACGTTAGAAAAAATCGAAGTTTTGTTTTTGATCTCCATTATACGCTCATTCCGCCGTTCAAAACAAACTCTCGACTTTTTTTCTAGCGTATTACCGAGCTAGATGTTAACGCCATTAATGTCGCGCGGTTCAAAACAAAGCTCCCCGACTTTTGTTTTCTAGCGTTCCGGTACTGTTGCGTTCTCTAGCGTAAAGTACAGAACTAATATTGCGCTAATAATGTCCCGACCTAAAAAACGTCATCGACGATCGCATTTAGGGTTAAACGGAACTTAATATAAGCGCTAATAATACCCACCCTAAAGACCAAGTAGACTCCCAAACGATCTTTTTAGCGAATACCGGATTATCATTGGCGCTAATATGTTTCCAGGCCGAGGCTGAAATGAAAACTCCAAACTAACCTTTTTTAGGTATACGGAACTTAAAATTACCGCTAATAATGTTCCACCCTAAAAAATTAACTCGGCCGACGACCTTTTTGAGGGTAATGGGAACTTCATAATTTCGCGCTAATAATGTCCGTCACACCTAAAAAACGATCTCATGACGATCCTTTGTTAGGTAATACGGAACTTATTATTGACGCTAATAATGTTCCACCCTAAAAAAAGAACTCCCAACAAAACCTTTTTAGATAATAGGGAACTTAATATTACTGTTAATAATGTTCCACTCTAAAAAACGAACTCCCAAACAAACCTTTTTAGGGTAATACGGAACTTACTATACTGCTAATAATGTTGCCACCAAAAAACTTAACTCCCAACGATCCTTTTAAGGGTCAATACGGAACTTAATTCAAGTGCTTATAAATGTCCCACCTGATACAAGACTCCCAACAATCCTTTTAGAGTAATAACGGAATTAATATAGCGCTAATATGTCCGACCCTGAAAAATGAACTCCCAATCGATCCTTTTAGGTAATACGGAAGTGTGATATTTGCGCAATATGTCGCGTTTAAAAAACAAACTCCGTCTTTATTTCTAGGCGAAATTCGGGCTAAATAATAGCGCCATTAATGTCCGAGACGCTCGAAAACAATTTGCGGCTTTATTGCTTATAGCAGCATACGGAGCAAAAGTATTGTCGGAGTTTGTTTTAGTGTCACTGGTGCTGAAATTCAGTTCGTATTGCGGCAAAAAGAAATGGGAACTTTGTTGTAGTTTTCGTTAATGAATGAGCTAAGATTTGGCTCAAGACCAAAAGAAATATTAGAAAATAGGTATTGTCACACATTCATTGCCGAGTTTAACCGGCAACCGACATATAAAAGGAAACCGCCTGTTTCGCGTCGTTAATGAACATGTAAACGACGCTTACAGCATAGTCTTTATCACAATCTCATCAGCAGCAGCAGACACATCAGCAGCTATGTACAGGAAACTGTATCTATAAGCAAACATTGATTGTGTAGTTCCCTAGTGCAGAGGAATGTAGAGTGGATTCTGATGTATTTATCGACTTGTAGGGGGGGGGGCGGGTAAAGACACAGTTGGATTTCATACAT
>JZLH01S0260803.1:18110-28483 GCA_001188425.1 Eucidaris tribuloides | reverse complement strand
TGTCACACAGTACCCCTTATTTAGGCACTCTTTATCACAATGTACCATAATTCTCACAATACTCACAATGTCAATATTTTCCTTAACTTATTCCTGTTTGTTGCTGGCTACATCTTCATTTAAAATTGGAATGTATGCAGCATTTTACTTTATTTAAGTTGCTACATCTCTCACTCACAATCGGCAGTACAGGTACTGTATACATGGAGGCATCATATGATTCCTTGGCTCAGCACACTCTGTGCATCTGGTGCCATAGAAAACAATCAACATATGATGTCTGGGAGGAAGACTAGCGGAAGGCCAATCTCACAGTATTGGTTTACACTGAACTTGTCAGTGGTTTCCAGGGGGAAATCGGCAGACCAATCTCCTTGAAATGGAACCCTGGGTTCCCAAGTTTGAGCCCCACCCCCCAAAAATGATGAGAAAAACCACAAATTCAAACCAGAAGGAGGAGGATCCAGTTGACATAACTGTGTCAAATTGCTAAAATTACTAACTTCACCCAAGTTCACCACGATATGATTTATTAGGCACGGCACTGGAGATCACATGATCAGAACAGTGGTGAATGCAGTAAGGTTAGCTATGTGTTCTCATTACAAGCATACCCTTAAAATAGTTGTGGTTTTTGGACACATATGACATAAAATGGATAACAGCTTGGATGTGCATCTTCCTTCCCCCCCCCCCCCCAGTCAAAAAGAAAAATAAATATCAAAATGATATAAGAATGGTATCAATCACTCAGTCAGGGAAGTTAGTCCTCCCTGACACATATCAACCTTCACTAACTTAAAAAATGAAGTCTCTTGACCCTAAAATACCTGGTAATTGGTTCAACATGGTGTCATATAAAACTAAAGACAGAGAACGTTTTTACCATGAGGCAGAGTAGGGTTGAAGATTTAAATCAATGGTGATCTAAATCATGATTTTAAAAAAATCAGTGATTTAAATCAAAGAAATTGATTTATTGATTTAAACATTGATATAAATCATGATTTAGATCACCCCTTACATTTTTTTTAAAATCACAAAGCCTGTGTCAGAGTTGTGAATTAGCAACCTTACACATGAGGTTAAAAGTCTTTTCAGACATTGCAATAATAATTTGGAATTCTAGTGAAGAGGCGTGGCCCTGTTTCTGGGAGGGCTTTCACATAAGGGCCAATGTTTGCAATCACGGTAATACATGTAAATGCCAACTGGAAGATTGCAGAAGAAATTAATGTATCATGATAAAATAAGAACTTTTACCGACACTATAAGTCCAAACTCTTGGATCTATGCAAGGAAGCAGTCAATGATCAAGGTCCTACATTGAAATTAAAGGGTCACAAGTTTTTGAAAAGGTGCAACTTTTTTCAAGTCCAAGGTTGCCTGGTATCTTTGCAGGTGATTGACCTTATTTTGGTATACCTGTACACTGTTGGCTGCAAGATATACATACATGTGATACTCTTAAATGCCTGAAGCATGATTTTTGTGTGCATTGATTTTCATATCTTTGTGGAGATCAATGCTTTGTGGGTAGAGAGTATACAGAGATGGGGAAACTAGTTTCAGTACGGGGTACAGGGCACATGTATGTATGAGGGGTGGGTATGTTGTGAGGAACAGGGTTGTAGGGTGTAGATGGGGGGGGGGGGAGTAGGGTTAGGGTTAGGTGTGAGGTGGGCTGTAGAGGTGGACCTAGTATCTTTCACAATAAGGGGAGGGGTGGGGCAGGGCAATGTCGATGTGTGTACACTGCAAAACATTTGGAGCTGACTAGTCTGGATTCCAGCTCTGGATATACATGTAGTTTTGGCTGATGATTCAAGAATAATGGTCTGGTAGTCAGACTAAAACCTGACAAATGAAAAACAGGCCATCTGAGTTTGCCAGGGAGCAGGAGGACATTTATGCTGCATTTACATATTTTCAGGTCTCCTTGCCCTCCATTTAATTCAGCATTTCATGACAATCTAACTTTCTCACAATTTTTTCAGGTATGGGGGTGGGAGGGGGTTATGCTGTTTGATTTTTTTAATCAATATAGTTTGCAAAGTACTATGTTATGCAGTTCTTTTATACACTCTTCCATGTACATGCAAACATGTATAAGCCTACACATTCATGAATATATATAAATGCCTTGTTTGAACAGAAGTGGGGCAATAGTATTGATTCTTCTATTGTGATTTCACAAAATGTAGTCCTCCCAGCTTGAAGAAACAAGATACCCAATTCAAAACCAGTCAGCTGTCACTTTGGGTGCAGCATTTGTAAATTGATTGTCTTTCAGTGATTTGGCACCTTATGTTTGATAGCAACAATTGTGGCTAATTAATGAAAAACATGACCACAGGATCAATACCTTTAAGCCCACAATCGCGTCAATATTATTGATGTGCACAGTTTGTTGATATTGTCATGTGCTAGAGATCATTGACATCTGATCACCCTAATTTGATGATCAAGAGGAGCTGTGGAGTTGGTCAAATGCCTGCCCATGTTGAAACTGTGGCTTACCCCGTCCCCTGATTGCCTTTGCCAGTCCCCCTCCCTCCCCCTGGGTACTGACTATAACTACAATACTGCATTGCAGGGGGGAAAATACACGAGGGCTCGGGGCGATTTTGTCCCCGAAATGGCAAAAGAGCCCCCGAAATGTGCAAAAGAGCCCCTGTAAATTGCCATAGGGTTCAATACAAAAGAATCTCTGAAACAGAAAAAGTAGCCTCCAAAAAGAAAATTTAAATTTTTTCCCTGGCGCATTGGTATCACCACACCCAATATACACTAGAGCTACCCTGGATCGACACTCTCAGTAACCCACTCACACTGACCTAAAAATGCCGTATTAAAATCATAAATACCTACAATGAATTGGTTACACTTGTTCACTTGAATTTATCTTGATATTGGTTGCCATGGTCATGTGCATCCACGGAGGTGTATCTCCCTGATGCAACCAATAGACCAGTTCACTGACATTCAAATTCCAATTTTATTCAAGTGTTACAGCTTGTCTCTTACAAACTTGCTGAAAATTTGCCCACCATAACCACAGTTAATGTATAAGATTTGGATTCCATATATTTATATATACATGTATTTACAGCCTAATTCATTACCAGGTTCCCAGGAAAGTAAAATCCATAAATCTAAATACATTAGCAAACCACTCCATTGCATAATTTGTAAGTATCTACATTACACCTATCTTGAACAGTCTTCACTGGTTGCGCGTAAAGGAACGTATAATATTTACGATCCTTCCTTTGGTTTATCATACTATCAACGCAACAGCCCCTGATTACAATAAGTCTCTGTTACATCAGTACCAACCTGTACGATCCCTACAATCCTCCAATTCCGGTCTTTTACAGGTTCCATTATCTAAAAAGTCTTGGGAGGATCGAGCTTTTGCTCACACCGGACCAGCCCTGTGGAATTCACTTCCACAGGAGCTGAAGGACTCAACTCTTTGACCCGATTTACACCAAGCTTTTAGGCCGGCCTCGGGCCGGCCCGAGGCCGGCCTAAAGCTTGGTGTAAATGCAAAGGAGGCCCGAGGCCCTCCCCGATTTGGACCACCCTAGCAGTAGTCTCGGTCCGCGCCAGAGGCCCCGCTCGGCCGCCTATATTTCTGGTGTATTGCAAAAGGATGGCCTCGGCCCCAATTTACCACAGGTGATGCGGCCATGTTACGTAATACAAATGACAAAATGCTGGACGGTACTTCGGTGGTGTGATAGCGTGGCGGTGATGTGAATCAAACATCAAGAACCCGTCGTTAATTTGATAAAAGGACATAAAATACATGAACTATTATACTCGCTTTATCAAGTATCATTTTTGTCTTATACAGTTGGTTCGCCGACTGCATTATGTTTGCAGTCAAAATCAACACTAACGTATGAAAAATTTGCCTGTTAATTAGTCTACTTCAACAATCTCATTCCTGACGGAAAAAAATTTAATCGACCTTCTTACGAGCAGTTGTGTATGGAATCAACCTCACAAAAGAAAATGCTGATTTTAGTAGGAGACACAATGCCGCGGTTTGGAAAGCGGGGCCTCGGGCCGACATCATACTTCTGGTGTAAATGCATAAAAATTGCGGGCCTCGGGCCTCAAATTTAGGCCGGCCGGGCCGGCCTCGGCCGGCCTTTTGGTGTGAAACGGGCCTTTGACGTCCTTTAAGGGTAACCTAAAAACACACTTGTTTAGTTGTGCATTTTGAAGGCAGACGTTTTTCTTTTTTGTGGTGTGCAAATTATTTTTGTTAAGTCGCTTTTTCTGTCTTTCTTATATTTTGTATAAAGCGCCTTGAGCATTTAAACAAAACGGATAACGGTGCTATAAAAATTCAATTTATTATTATTTATTTATTTATTATATACAGAAACGAAAATTGCTCTCAGCTGGAGTGGAATTCATATTGCTGCAGAAATCAAATGGTTTAATATATGCCCAAATAAACCGAATCTGAATCATGAGATGATAAACTAAAATTGAATCATATTTCTGACTGTGTACCTTTAATGGCCTTCTCATAAACCACTTTGAAAGCAACCATTCCTTCTTTGGACCACCATCATAATAAAAGACGACACATTCTTCCAACTCAACAGTTTCGCAACAACCCAATGGTCCTCTTCCCCAACATAATGACAACTTCATTCTACCTTATTTCCTCTTTTTGAACACAATAATCGAGTCATAACAATGTTTTAATCCTCAAAGGGGAACAAAATAACAGAAAGTTGGAAAGGATAAAGCATATTTTGTTTTTCGCCACAAAATGCTGCAGTATTTTTCCTCCTGTCGCTATGTGACTTGGGGGGTGACCAGACCCCCCAGGTAGACGTAGTAAGTAGCTGTAATCTGTCGATAAATTAGACCACAAGGATTTGATGATCTTACACGATAAACCCCGCTACAATTTCTGTTTTGCCAATTTGAGACAATATTATGTTGTAAGTATTCAATTTAACTGATTACAAATTTGCTACACATGACTGACTTGGCCTCTGGGCAAAAAACTTTGAAACATTGTTACGTTTTCACCCCAAAAAGATGATGAGAAGAAAATGGAGAGAATTATGGAAAGTGCTACTGGCACTTTCACGTGGGTGATTGATGATGTAGCCGGGTAGCTAAGAACTTCAGCCAACATAGGGCAGTACTGATAAGCAATCATAGAAAGTTGATACACCTTGGAATAACAAGCGTAAAAGAATCAAAACGAGACAAAAATGTAATCAACTAAAAAAGTACTTCAACATATAAAGTTGATACAGAGGTTACGGAGGAGTATGAGCACATCTAGGCCTACATGTATGTAAGTCTACAGATGTTCAGTTGATTTTACATTTACATTTTCAAGCACAAATGTTAGGGCTAATATATGTCATTTTGACTTTCTAGAATGGAATAAAAAGTAATAATATGCTCAATTACCTCTCTATCACAGGTCATATCAAACAGTATTCCATAATATATCATGACCTTTTCAGAACATGACGTCAACGATCACGAAAACATTTGATTGAATTTCCATTTAACTTTAGCAAATGTTTACAGCTTGGTGAAGTAAAAAAAGTAAGATGGTTTCTAACTTGTAACTATACTTTTTTTTAAAAGTATTTTCTTTGGAATATACACACACAAAAAAATTATAAAGCAAGTGTAGCAAATGTATTGCATAATAGACTCCGAGTTGTACGAATTTTAGCACATATATCTAACATATTTACTATTATTCTTATCACTGCACTACCAGTGGTACTGTCCATAGCAGTAGAAGTAGTAGCAGTAGCAGTAGCAGTAGCAGAAAGGGATTATAATGTAATAGTTCCAACAATGCAAAGTTGATTTAGACACAAACATGTCATGTAATATGTGGCTTTGGATCAGGCAACTCAAAGGAGATGAACTAACAATGAGAATATCTTACAGCTACACAGAGCATGGGCGCACGTATATTTCCTATAAACAATTGACATGCTGAGATGAATTATTCTTGCGCAGTATGGCGCGACAAACTTCTCACGGACAGTGTTGCGATATGTGGCATTACGTCTACGTGAGTTACCGAAATTGGCAAACGTAATTTGTTCCAAATAAATATGAATTAAATGCTTATGGGGTCAAATTTGGCAGGGGACTTCAAGCACAGGTGGCCGTGATGGGATCTGAAGGGGGAATTCATGAAGCTGGGGATGAGATGGGAGTTGAGTTGCACTCCGTTTTGAATCAAGTATGAGGGTAAACATAAACATTCATTAACCTTGTGACGTACTTTAACGCCAAATTGGACGTCTTCAGAGCGCCAAATGAGAGGGGGGCTTCACAGAATGGGGGGAAAAACTCAGGAAATAGTAGCTCATTGTTTGTAATGAAATGTGAGGGCAGATACAGGATGACTTAACCATTTTAATTTCTTCCACGCGGGATGTTCAACGATAGCCGATTGGATGTCCTGAAAATGTATGTTGCAACTGTTACAATACATTTTATATTTACCCCATTCTGTGCAATGACCACAAAACATATCAAAGATAATATATTTGTTATTGTACCTTTAACCATTTGACAAAATGTCATATGTGTTCATTACGATCACACAGATCATCTAATGCTATTTGACTAGAACTGAGATAAAATATCTGAGAGTAGGGTGGACAATCCCCCTTTTATTTCCAAGAGCAGAAAATAATTTCAAAAGATTAATCTCCTTCACAGAACTCACAGAATTTCCATTCCAATAGTTAAAGGCTAGTTTGTTGACCAAAAATGTACTTCATTTTGACCTTTAAAGAGATTTGTGTTCTCTTCAAGCAAAACAAACAAAAGTTTTATTTTAAAGGAACAGAGGTTTAAATGTATGTACATTCCTTTCAACAAGTACAGTAGACTCTTGTTATAAAACACTACAAAATCTGGTTATAATAAAAAAAAAATTTTGGTCCCAATGTTGATATTTTTTTGTGTATTTCATTGTTTTTGAAAACCTGATTTGAAAGAAAAAAAAATATATATATGACAAAGTCTTTAGTATTCCAAGTCCCGAGGAGTTTGTTTTAACAAAGGTCTAGTGGAGTAGGGAAGGGACATTTAAACATATCCCCTTCTTTCTTTTTTTTTTTTTACAGTTACTGGAGATCATTATGTAAAGATATTGTTAAAGCTATGTTTATGAAATGCATTGACACCAATTTGGAAGGGACTTTTACTTTCTTATTTTATTTATTTAATTTTGGGGGGCGGGGGGTAGCAGGGGTTTTGATGGGGTGCATAAGGGGTGTGGTGAGCAGGGCAGAAATAAAATTTTATTTATTTGGGGGGACTAATTTCAAGCCTGATTTAGTGATGCCACTATGTTATATATTGAACCCTATGAGGATAATTGAGGAGTATTTTTGTGATTTTAGGGGGCAATTTTGGTTAATTTGGGGGGGGGGGGGGTTAATCGGTCCTCAGCCCCTGTGTATTTCCTAAGCAGGTGGTAAGGGTGGCAAGGAATTTCTCCATGTGACTCACAATCCAGCAATAACTTGGCAATGGACAGTGAAAACACTGGAGCAATCATAGGACTACTGAATTGCGAAAATTGCCCTGGACGTGAATCGATTGCACATTCCAGCCCAGTAATTTTAAAACTGAAACAAATGGTAAATTCCTCTCTCTCTATTGTTAAAAAATATCCCTGTGGAATCAATCCACCTGTCATAATCAGCCTCAAAAGGCAAAAAAGGATTTAAAGTTTATTTATAGTTTCATTTGCAGAGACACGGCAAGGCGGAATTCTCGACTTATCTGCGGTAGCAAGACGCTTCTTCTATTGTTATTCCCATGGCAGTTTCATTGTAGTACCTAGCATCGAACAATAGGATCGGTTCCACCCTAGTGGTCCCAGGTAGCGATGGGTCCCTTGGTGGTTGGAGCTGGCCAGACCTGGTGGGGACATTGCAGCCAGGAGGTCCCCCCTGATTAGTGACGTGTATCTCCTCCGTCCACAGCCCAGTGATCGCTCGATAAGTGAGGAGGGTCAACTAAAGCGACTCAAGATTCACTGCCCTGTAATTTGGGCGGCAGGCGATCAATACCGTGCTGCTATGCGGAGACACTGGATGTGTTAGAAGTTGGCAAAAGATGATGGGTGGTATGTTTCTGTATGGAGCCATGTCAACATTGCGCCCCCGTAATCCTGTCACGAACCAAGTCACCTGACCCAAGCAAGTCTACCTCTCTGATCAATCAACCTCTGACTTCAGTTACTTCACTAAATTGTCCTGTTTCTTTGTTTGCTTTCTAAATTTACAAACTGTTCATTGTGCCAGATGCAATGTTTGAACACCCTGTCAATCTTCCTATATTTCAATAATAAATTCAAATGTTTGGAAGTTTGTCTCTTAATTATACAGCTTGATTGTCTTTGTCATAATGTATTTACACTTCAATTCACTTGCTATTTTACTACTCCTAGTTAATTTGTGGCAAGTTTGGGGTAAGTTACTGTCACCAAAGTTGTGATGAACATATGCTCAAAATCTTGGAGACTATTAAAGAACTAGATATCTCGGGATGAAGTCTATGGAAAATACATCTTATATTGAAATCAAATTGTCTCCAAAGGGTTAACAGACTGGACATATTTTGGTGAGCCATTGTCCTCCAAGTTATGAAGTGGGGTAGATTTTTCTCATCCATTCAACAGTGACAAACACAATGGGCTTGTATAACAATACAAGGATACAACAGTAAAGCAAAGATAAGACAATTTGTAGCACTCAACTTATGCAAAGTTTACCTCTGCTGAATCAGGCCCGGTATTTTCATCTCTGTATTGCCTTATACAATATGCTGAGCTGATTTTACTGCATGGGTCATATAAGAAAAATAATATTTACGACACATTTTGATTGAACCTGCAAAAATACACATGGGAAATTTATATCTCATGCCCGAGAAATGTAAAAAAAAATAAAAATGTTTGAAAACCTGTTTTTATGTAAAAAGTACATCTGAGGTGAATGTACTTGAAAGTTCACTTGAATCTCCAAAAAAAATGACAAATAAAAGACAAGTTATTTGCAGTATAAGTGAAAAAACCCCAAACAAATTATCCCTTATCTTAAAATTATATTTGTTTTCCTTTCTAAACTCTGGGCAAGAATTGGTAAGGCTTATTTCATTCATACTTCTTTATAAATAAGATTTAAATTTTGGCCAATTTTGCATCCAAATCAATGGTCTATGTTAATTAATTACAAATCATAATATTTTTCCTCTTTATTAAAAATGACTCTTTGGCACACTGATTTGTTGTGCATAATGAGTAGTTGAGCAGCAATATCTATCAAATAGAATGTGATATTCCTTTGTGAATGCTAGATGTGGTTTTTCTAAATGTTTACAAGTGGAAATTGAAATTGATAAGAAGTTGGAAATAAACAAATATCCAACCTTATATGATTTTAAAATTATTTGTCTCCTGAAAGGTTAGTGGGTGGGAAAAATACTCCATGTATTATCATGTGAAAGACTTGTCATGTTTAACATTCTGGAGGCTACGAACAATATATCTCAGGCTAGGGTCTATGGTGGATGTCATCTAAAATAGTAGTGACTCTTACCGTGTGTCTTTTACAGTGAAAACGTAAAAACTCTGGATGCTTTATGAAGCTCATACCTACAGAGGACATGTATGTATAAAACACAATGAAAGCAAGAGCCCTGGCAGTGACTTATCTTTTCAAGGTGTACATTAAATCAGAGATACTGTTAAACATAATATTACTTGTGATAAATAACTATACACCATCAAAACAAACAACAATGCTGCAACAAAAACACAACACAACAAAACACACAAGCAAACACAAAGTAATAAACACACAATCAAACACAAAATAAACACAAACACTTTTTGAAAAAAGGCAGAAGTACAGCCAAAATGTTCACTCAACCCCTCAAAATAAATTGAATTTCTTCTGTCGAGTAATGACAAGGAAAAGCATAAAGCAGCAAGAAAGGCAAGGCAAGAGAAAGAACCAAACATATACACAGCAAATTACAAGCCATCATGCCTCAAAGACTTGATAAAAGCAATTAAGTTTTGCTTCTGCAAAGACTGGCAAACACACCAACTTAAAGGCAGTGGATCTCATTTGCAAACATCCCCGCAGACCAGGAAAAGATAACCCATGCCCTTAGGCTATTGATGACGGGCATATCTGTGAAATCTGGGGTTTGGTTTAGAATTTGAAAAATGCAAAGAAAACAGTGGCCGTTTAGTGAACGTTCTATGGCAGGATTTTTTTCTCGCGAGAAAAAAATTCAAATCACAGTCTAACGGTCACATAATCCACTAA
>JZLH01S0260781.1:17251-34751 GCA_001188425.1 Eucidaris tribuloides | reverse complement strand
ACCTATCTTACTGAAATTCGGGTTTCATGATTTTTTTTTTAGGTATGCCATTATAAAACGTCCCCCCAAAAAGCCAAAAGCCGTTCGGCGTGCAAACGAAGTAAAAAAAAAAAAACCGCCAAATTTGGTGTTTTGGAGTTAAAATCGCCAAACTGTCAACCCCGATGTACAGAGGCGTCACTAGACTATTTTGAATGGGGAGGGGGAGGGGGAGGGGTACAGGGCGGCACCGGGGTAAAATCTTAGAGGGCGAAATCTATCGGGAAGTTTTTGTCCACCAATTTTTTTCCCCAGACAAACAACATCCGACAAGAGGAGGCAGGGGGCCAACGACTTGAAAAGCATTTTCCACAGCAAAAAAGCAAGAACAATAGGAGGCGAAATTTTCGAAAAACAAAACAGTAAAATGGTCATTTTGCCGACTGGCAAAAATGATAATGTCAACTGGTGCCTGATTTTGCTGAATACGAACATGAACGGGAGGGGGGGGGGGATGTCACACCCCATACCCCATCTAGTGGCGGCCTTTCGTAAGTAGGGTGGCTTCCCTTTATGTCAACCTCAATGATCATGCTATGTGTTTCAAAAGCATAGGACATTCCCTCCCCAACTTATTTACACAATCAATCGTGCACTCTCTGATCATATTTACACTAATTCACGTTAAGCAACCCCAGTTTACATTTGTACGCCAACTGCCGAGCGTTCCCAGCAAAAGTCGGTATACTGTGACTTTTCTCACCTGTCACAGTGAATTTTTTTTCCTCGCGGAACCTTTTAACAAGCTCTGCATATATTCCACCTTTTCCATCCACGTTGTCTGTTCATACTTCATACTCGTAATATAATGGAACTGTAATTTGCATGATATATTCGTTTTTGAACATAAGTTTTGTGAAAGGTGAAAACTTGAATTTGCTTGCGTTGTTTTGTTTTGATAGACACATATCATCAATTCATGCCCTGAAAATCTCGCTTTCTGTTTAGAAAAAAAAATAACGACAAATGAAAAGATTCGGGGGGGGGGACTATTTTGACATAGGAAATGGCACTTTTTCCATTGAAAAACAGATGTACTTACTGTTCGACATACGTGCAGTGCATGTGCGCATGGTCCTGTGCTGTATACACGAATGGCGTTTTAAGGCCTTACCCGTAGTCGACGGAGAGATTTCATCAGGACTTATTTCTGTTTTGAAACTTATAGATATGCTTTTGTTCGAGAAACTCTGGAATCTTCAGAAGGGGATTTTGTCTTCTGCAAAGAGCTAGCCAACCACATGCCTCGTGCACTATACGATTATCTACCAACCGGATTTCAGCACGTGTTTTTAATCCGCCATCCAAAGCCATGTTTCATGTCCTACAAGAGACTGATATACCCCGACTATCTATTACTCAACAGAGTTCTAGTATTGGTTTGAAAGATGTTGACTCCTTTGATCTCACTTCGGACGATATCTTCATGCCACCCGGCTATGGATACAAAGAGTTATACGACTTATGGGTCCACATCAGAGCAAGCCTTGACCAGAACCCCGTGGTTATCGATTTCAACGAACTCTTGAGGAATTCCGCTGCTCTCATGTCCAAGTTCTGCGCAGCATTGGGCGTGCCGTATTCAGACAGAATTTTATGCTGGGAAGCATCTCCCGACGTCACCAAAATTTGGCGAAATGCCGAGAAAGTCCTTCTTTCGCCTGAATGTTATTACGGGAAGGCGCTACATTCAACACATTTCATTCCCGCGGGAAGGATGATTCCCGATTCTGAGCTCTCAAGTGATGTTTTGAAATGTGTTGATAAAAGTTTGCCGTACTACGAAGAGATGTTTCAGAAGAGGGTAACTCCAAGTTGATCTTGTCTCGAGCATCGGTGTGAACTCTTTTAGTCAAGATATTAGATTTGTACGAAAGCATCATAATGATTTCCTGAAGTGTTCACTTATAGCGAAAACGAAAAAAAAATATCACCACCACTCCCACCACCACCACCACCACCACCACCACCACCACCAATAACAACAAACAAAACAAGAACAAAAAACAAAAAACAATCAATACTTCCAACCCCATTTTCCCATTACAATCGAATGTGTATATGGAAATACACCCCAAATGCGAATATAGGTGAACTTGAAATTGGTACAAATATTGCAGGTATTTAAGTGACACTGACTGAGAAACTTAAAATCAAAAACATTAATGTTATAATATATCACTGATGACCCATGGTCTGTGGTGCCTTAAAGTTTTATGATGTCAAATAAAGGCAAAAATAGGGAAATTACCCGTTATTCCCATCACAAATGATAAACAGTTAGTGGACAGTGACTTGGCTCTCCGGACGAATTAACTGAAAACCACTGCAACACACTGAAGAGAGTCTAGGGGAAGATGATTCCTTTTGTCAAATATGGTTGGTCAAATATGGTCAAATATTGTGTGTAACATTTGAATATCACAAAAGTCATTTTTTGAATTTATGGGTGATGCGACATGAACAAAAGATTTCGCCGTGTCACTGCAGAGGGGCGTTAGCATAAGCTCTTAGCACAAGGTCATTAACAGTAAATTGCTTCTAACATGATAACCATTGGCTTATATCACATAAAAAAAGAAGTACTGTAAACTTTTGAGGGCTGTTAGCATTTTAGATGCAAATGTCAAATTGGCAATTGGTTTTCAAATTAGAGGTCGTCATTTAGTGTTAACGCCTTTCTGCTGAGAGCATGGGGTTTTATTCCTGTACAGTGCACTATTTGCTGCAAAAATGTGCTCCCTTCCTTTTGCAAATTTTATTTTTAAGTATCACTTTATGATAATGTCTCGGAAAAAAGTATTCTTAAAAACGTTACATATACGACGGTAATTTAAAATGAATTATTCACCGTTCAAGCAAATTAATTAATTGCGAATTATTTTAGATATCTAAAATACTCTTTAGAAGTCCAAAAAATGTCTCGGAAAAAAGTATTCTTAAAAACGTTACATATACGACGGTAATTTAAAATGAATTATTCACCGTTCAAGCAAATTAATTAATTGCGAATTATTTTAGATATCTAAAATACTCTTTAGAAGTCCAAATAATTCATCCTATGCACACAAAAATAACATTGACCATTGCATAGTACAAAATGCTTCAGAAAGTGATGTTTCTGACACTGAACAGGGAAGAGGTGTCATAGACAATTTTGCGAGACTTGTGGGAAATCATACAGGTGCGATCAAGCCCTTTGATAATTAAAGCAGCTACCGCTGTATTATGCCGTCCTATAACGTAACTGATTGTTCACTAATTATATAAATTATTATTAAGTAGCTTAAAGCCACTCTTTAACATTTTGACAGCCCCATTTAAGGCGTTGTCGAGCTTTAATATCTGACCTACATGCATGACAGTAATTAAAAGAACTGTAAACTCTCTAGTACACAAAACTTCACACCATTATACTGTGTGTCCTAAAAAACAGAACCCTAAAACAAAGACTTATTGTGCTGAAGCAATGAGGGGTATAATTGCAGAAACAAATTCAAAATAAACTTTGACTTATGCTCTTTCAAATGATAGAGTAAGCAAACTTATTTTCCATGCATCTCTGAGTATCATGACTTTAAAAATCTAATGTCAAAAACCATTTGCTATACGCTTTATAGCTTTTACACTGTGCATATCGTGGAAGGAAAGAGATGGATAGGTGGTGTGCACAATATTAAAGCCATAGAGTGTAGCAAATGGTTTTCGACATAAAATTTTTAAAGTGATGAAACTCAGAGATGCATGCATGAATAAGTTTGCTTAATGTATCAAAGGGAATGTATCATTTGAAAGAACAGAAGTCAAAGTTTATTTTGAACTTATTTCTATAATCATACGCCCCATTGCTTCCGCAGAATAAGCCTTTGTTTTAGGGTTCTGTTTTTTCTTGGACGTATTGTACTGTGACTATGGTTCATGAATTAATGTCCTGGGGACAGTAATTCTATGACACAGCTATTTATGGGGGAAGCTGGAATGGTCGCTTATCGATTTCCACTTTTTTCGAAGCACTTCATAATAAACACTTTGAACGGCATTTTTTTCAGGGCTTCATTTTTTAGACCTTGTTAGAGAAACTAGTTGCAGCCTGGAAGATCATGTAGCTCGTTTTTTTTTTTAAACTGGAAATGTTGTTAATCGATGTCTTTAATAAAACACGTGTTACTGCCGAAAAGTGGTGCTGAAAAAATATTATGGATATTTAGTGTGTTAATTAAAATTATTTATTCGGCTTGATTTTTTTCATGTGGTTTCTGAATTGAATCGGGGGGGGGGGGGGGGGGGCGCTCTCCAGACGGCCTGTATCCCACCCGTGTTCAACAACTCAGAAATGAGCCCTAAACGGCGTAACCGTACATTACCAAATTTGCGACCCTAAATGGCGTGACGCTTGAAAAAGCTACCCTAAACGGCGTGAAATCCACTCATTCTGATACCCTAAGTGACGTAAACTGAATTCCACTAATTTAATACCCTAAGTGACGTAAACTGAATTCCACTAATTTAATACCCTAAGTGGCGTAAACAATGAAATCAACTAATTTAATTCCCCACCCAACTGTCTTTCTCATCTAAAACATTACTGTACATTGCAGAGCTCGAAAAAGTTCAATCAATAATTCATTTATAAGTTTCCTTATTTAAAAAAACGTTCATTTTGGAAATATTAATAGATCTACTCAAATTTGCACCCCTGAATGGCGTAATCTACAAACCAAATTAGTAACCCTAAATGGCATGACATGTGAGAAAAGGCTACCCTAAGCGGCGATTGGAGTTGAAAAAGCTACCCTTTTTCCAAAAGATGTCGACGACGTCCGAAGGCTGGAAAACGGACCCTTTACGACGCTTTTTCTGGACGCGGGTGCGTAGCAGGCCGTGTGGAGAGCGACCCCCCCGGGCTGATATCGTCGGTTAGTTTTTTTGTATGTCATGGACTTGTGGCCAATTAATGTGAACTAAAAATAATCGAACTGATTCAATTCTCCTGTCGAGTGTGTAGCGCGCAAGTGACAACCAACAGCTGACTGCATCATAACACAATTTTCGCTCTTCTACTGTGGTAAAGATGTGTGCTTGTTCTTCATGTGGCGACTCTTTTTGTTCATCAGAAGTAGAATGGAATGGAATGGAATAGAATAAAGTCAGATAACATAAAGTGAAATTAAATATTTAAGTGTACAAACTTCAACCCTTTTTGTTTTAACTCAGAAAATTCCAAACCGACAGCTTTTGCTTGACAGGTTGCATGGCTAGTGTCAGCCAGAGAGGAGTATCTGTTTGTTTGTCTGATTGTGTGTTTGTGTCCGTATGTTTGTCTGTGTGTCTCTGTTTGTGTATGTTTGTGATGTATGTGTCTATGTATCTGTATGTGTCTGTGTGTGTCTGTGTTCGTGTCTGTGTCTATGTGTCTAGTCTGTATGGGTCTATTGTCTGTCTGTGTGTTTGTGTGTTGTATGTATGTTTGTATGTGTCTGTATGTCTCTCTGTTTGTGTGTGTCTCTGTGTTTGTCTTTGTGTATTTGTGTGTGTCTGTATGTTTCTGTGTGTCTGTAAGTGTATCTGTATGTCTGTTTGTCGTCTGTATATTTCTGTTTGTCTGTAAGTGTCTGTGTCGGTTTGTGTGTATGTGTGTATCTGTTCTGTCTGTGTGTCTGTTTGTGTGTATGTGTGTGTCTGTGTGTCTGATGTGTCTGTGTGTGAGTCTGTATGCGTATGTTTATGTATCTGTGTGTTTGTTGATGTGTCTAATTGTGTGTCTGTTTGTGTCTGTGTGCATGTGTGTGTATGTGTCTGTGTGTCTGCAAGTGTATCTGTATGTCTGTTTGTGTGTCTGCATGTGTCTGTTGTTGGTGTGTATGTGTGTTTGTATGTGTGTGTGTGTCTATGTGTCTTTGTGTCTGTATGTGTCTGTGTGTGTCTGTGTGTGTCTGTGAGTCTGTATGTGTGTGTCTGTATGTGACTGTGTCTGCGTGTTTGTGTGTCTAGTTGTGTGTCTGTTTGTGTCTGTGTGTGTCTATGAGTCTGTATGTGTGGGTCTGTGTGTGACTGTTTGTGTGTCTGCATGTTTGTTTGCGTGTCTAATTGTGTGTCTGTTTGTGTCAGTGTGCATGTGTGTGTATGTGTTTGTGTGTCTGTATGTGTTTGTATGTGTTTACGGTGTGTCGGTGTGTTTCTGTGTGTCTACATGTGTATCTGTAAATGTCAGTGTTTGTGTGTCTGTATGTGTTTGTAGGTGTTTACGGTGTGTCGGTGTGTTTCTGTGTGTCTACATGTGTATCTGTAAATGTCTGTGTTTGTGTGTGAGTCTGTGTGTCTGTTTGTTAGTATGTGTTTGTCTGTGTGTGTCTGTGTGTTTGTCTGTGTGCTTGTTTGTGTCTGTATGTGTCTGTTTGTGCGTCTCTATGTATCCATTCTGTTTGTGTGTATATGTGTTTGTATGTGTGTGTGTCAGTTTGTGTGTCTGTATGCTTCTGTGTGTCTCTGATTGTATGTATGCGTGTGTCTGTGTGTTTGTATGTGGGTCTCTGTGTGTATCTATTTGTGTGGCTTAATGTTTCTGTGCGTTTGTGTATGTCTGTGTCTGTATGTGTCTGCTTTTATGTATATGTCTTTGTGTTGGTCTGTCTGTGTGTCTGCCTGACACTCACAACCACACACAGGCTGACACCGACACTTACAGACATGCAAACACACACAACACACTTGTACATCCTCTTTCCGACACCACGCCAACTACCAACTCACACACATACACAAAAACAGACACAAAGAGCCATACACACACATACAAGCACACGCAGACATACAAACACCCAGACACATTCAGAGACACCAACAGACAAATTCATACACACAAACACACAGACACGCACACAGAAACACACAAAGACAAACACATGTAGACACAAAAACAGACACACAGGCAAACACAAACACACATACACACAGACACACAATCGGACACGTCGACAAAAACGCAGACACACAAACATACACATACAGACAGACACATGGAACACAGACACATACAGATACACACAGATACTCACACACAGACAAACACACAGCCACATACAGACACACAAACAGACACACACAGACACTTACAGACAAACAGAAACATACAAACATACAAACACATAGACAAGCACACAGACACACACAAACACACAGACACACAAACAGACAACAGAAACATACAGACCAGACACATACAGACACACGGACACACACAGACACAAACAGACGCACAAACACAGACACACGAACAGACACATCAGACACACACAAACACACAGATATACATACAGATACACATACAATTTAGACAAACAGACAAACACACAACACACAGACACACAAACAGACAACAGACACATACAGACTAGACACACAGACACAGACACATAGACACACGCAAAGACACATACAAACACATGAACAGACAGATTCAGACACAGACAAGCACACAGACATACAAATAGACAAACAGACACATACAGACAAGCTCACAACACACAGATACACAAACAGACACACATACAGACACAGAGACATACAGACATTTACAGACACACAGACACACAAACACATACACATACGAACAGACACACAGACACACACAGACAAACACACAATACACAGACATATAGACAAACACACAGACATACATAAACACACAGACATACAAACAGACACGCAGACACACACAGACAAACGCACAACACACGAACAGACAACAGACACAGACTGGACACATACAGACACATAGACACACACAAACACATGCAAACGGAAAGACACATACAAACACACAGACGAAAACACAGACACACACTGACAAGCACAGACATACAAACAGACAAACAGACACATACAGACAAGCTCACAACACACAGATACACAAACAGACAAACATACAGACACAGAGACATACATACATTCACATACACACAGACACACAAACACATAGACAAGCACACAAACACACAAAACACACAGCCATACAGACAGACACACAAACACACACAGACAAACACGCAACACACAGACACACAAACAGACAACAGACACATACAGAATAGACGCATACAGACACATACAGACATACACAGTCACATTCAGACAAGCACAACACACAGACACACAAACAGACAACAGACACAGACTAGACACATACAGACACATAGACACACACAGACACATGCAAACGGAAAGACACATACAAACACACGAACAGACACATACAAACACACAAACAGTCACATACAAACACACGAACAGACACATTCAGACACAGACAAGCACACAGACGAAAACACAGACTGTCTGTGTGTCTGTAAATGTCTGCATGTCTCTGTGTCTGTATGTGTGTCTGTTTGTGTACACAGACACATAAACAGACAACAGACACATAGAGACTAGACGCATACAGACACATACAGACATACACAGTCACATACAGACAAGCACAACACACAGACACACAAACAGACAACAGACACAGACACATAGACACACACAGACATATACAGAGGCACAGACACCTACAGACATATAAACACACACAGACACATGCAAACGGAAAGACACATACAAACACACGAACAGACACATACAAACACACGAACAGACGCATTCAGACACAAACAAGCACACAGACGAACACAAAGACACACACAAACACACAGACACTCAAACAGACAAACAGACACACAGACTGACACAAAGTCAAACAAACAGACACATACAGGCACACATAGACACACAGACATGTACAGACACAGAAACAGACACATACACACGTAGACACACAGACACAAGCAGACACACAATTAGACATACAAGCAAACACAGACACTGGCATACAGATACACACACGAACAGAAATACAAAACAGACACACACATATTTACTGCTTGGCGACAATTTGTGACGGTGGCGACAATCTGTGCCGCTAGGTTTTTTTCATGGCACAAATTGTCGCCAGTGAGGCAAAAAATTGGGATCAGCAAGAGCGTCACAAATTGTCGCCGGCGACAATCTGTGCCGATTTGTTGAAAACCTGACGGCACAAATTGTCGCCGCGTCACAGATTGTCGCCGGCGACAATTTGTGCCGTAACAAACGCTTACCCAGTCTGCAAATCACCGAACTTGAACTTTAATTCAAATTGACGACACCACTGCGGGTGGCTATTATACCCCAAATAATGGGACACCATGCACGAGCTTACATACAAATACATACGAACGACGCGTCATTCGTTTTTGTATGTAAGCTCGTGCATGACGTCGCGACGTACATACCATTGTAACCAGCAATGAATATCTTACCGAAAATGATCATGGGGGGGGGGGGGGTAAAGAACGTCTGTGCGGAAATATTTGTATTTTAATAGGTTTTCGGGTATAATTTGATTGTGTATCAGTTTATTGAGATCCATTTCGGGTGACTCCACATTTATGATCAAAACAATCTTTTGAAACGTTAACAACAGCATAGACCTAGATAAAAATCCTATTTTCTAAAAGTATTATATGTCAGCATTCATAGCTCTTTTTGATCTACAGCTGAAATCTCGACGTTTCGGAATAACGAATGGTTCATCAAACATGCAAGTCGTAAACTTGTTTTCATCTTTCAGATTCAACTTGTCTTCAAATATGGTGGGCACAAATCTCCTATACCTTATTTTTCACGATTTCCAACACTTGAAGGAAATTTCTGCCCCACTTTTTGTTCAGATTTTTTTGTTTAGTATCTGAATATAAACAGAACCAGACTAATTTCCACATAGGCTTCTCCGGACACAAGCACGAGATCTGGCCAACAAGAGTAGCTTTGGCTCGAGGCGCTGTGGATTTTTAGTGTCAAAATAAAGTTGTACTTGTAGACTTTATTGCTTACCAAGCACCCACTACATCTTGTTAGTTTCAGGCAGCTGTTTTGCATATCAAACTGTTTTTGATCAGATTTTACCCAATGAAGAATGTTATGCCTACATAAATACACATTGCTCAAACATGGGATTCATACGTTGTAAAGCTTTCGAAATATAGACGAAAAATCATGTCAAATTGGATCGTCGTTCAAATTGTATTCCGTAACCGTGGTCTATGTTTCAGACACTGGATGTAGCTTTCACTCACTGATTGTGAATTTGGTAGAGTCCATCTGTAGCAAAGATTGACAATCTTCTAATTAACTGCACTGGTGTCAGTTTTTGACCTTGTAAGCTTTGATCAACAAATATTTAGTTTTCAACAAATAATACACCAGAAATCAGGTCTGGCAGTCAAACTAGTAAAATTTAAATTCAATTCGTTACTAGAGTCCCTATTATTATGTAGAGAGCTGCGACAACTCGCGATTTGAACGCCATTTTGTTTCCTATACAAAGCAACATTACGTAACATTTCTATTCAATTGCGAAGAGCACCAGGTGCTGTGAATAGAAAGAATCCGTACGCCATTTTGTTTCCATAAAAATAGGACATTCTATGTCGCTACTCTCTAAGCTATTAAGTGACTATTCGTTACGACGGTGTATTTTTTTAAAAAAAATATTTCATTAGCCCTTATTTTCACGAAACCTGACTTTTCAGCCCCACTGAGCTTTTGCGAGAGGATAAGACCAATGTGAATCTTTTTTTTAGCTTTTTGCTCAATAAGCTCATTTCACGGTGTGCAAATCATGTACATGCAATCCATATTCAGTCTAATATCCAAGTATTCCGTAGAATAAAATTTGTCTGTGTATAAAGCAATAAATTATTAGAAACATATATTTTAATTAGCATTTTCAGAAACTGGAAGTGCCAAATCATACCTTTTTTGATACACATATATTATTATCAATAAATGTGACATGTTGCGCTAAAAAGAAAATGTCCTGCTCCGCTATATCACGTAATTACTCGCTGGGGGCAATCCGAGGGCAATAACATGTCAAACAAAAGTCAACTTTTGTGAACGATGTGGATGAAACTATAAGAGTGCAGTACCCTGTTCTATATTACTCGCTTGGCAGAATCTAGGTCAAAAGCATGTCAGAGAAAACTATAGTCAATATGAACGATATGAAAGAGAACTATAAGAGCGCAGATTGCGTGAACTTAATCTTTATCAATGAATTTGGCGTGCATGACATTGCACTTAGCTTGAATGAACGTCAAACGACGAAGATACTTATTCAGCCGTTTTTTTTATTGACAAGAAGTCCCTATTGTCGATTGTTGGGTTCAAATCCTACCAATTTTTTTTTTTTTTAACTTGGTCCTTGACCTACATTGACCTATAAGCCGTCCACATCAGCAGGCTGTAATGGTTTCTGTTCATTGGCTTATTTCTTGGACTCAAAGGGGACAGGGGCGTCGATCTTGGGTGGGGGGGGGGGTTAGGGGGCAGTCGCCTCCCTAATGAAAATATTGTCCCCAATAATTTCGAAAACGTGTAATTCCTAAAACGCCTTGCAAAATATGTTTTAAAAGCAGTGTAAACACTACAAAACCATTGAACTTAACATAAAAGTACTATCAAACATGTGTAATTTTCAGTCAAATGTTAACTTGAAATTTTGTACATTTTAAAACTTATTGCCCCAAATAAATAAAAAAAAATCGATCGACGCCCCTGAAAGGGAATTGAAACGCGAGTTTTTTTTTTTTTAGTAAAATGTAAAAATTTTCTCACATAGACCATAACCAATTTGTTTACGTGTATTCTGCTATCTTAAAATTGACTGAAATACAACATAATTAAATATAACTTCTTTTGTTTACCGGGGATATATCAGTTGTAATTATAGAAGGCCAAACTATGTGTTTTTTGAAGGGTAAAATGCACAATGTTCTCACCAGGTGAGGGATACGTCCCTTTCCATTTCCTCTTCCACTGTGTTTGTTCTTCGCACTGAAAAGGGGCTCAACACACACATTTTTTCCCAAACAAAATGCAGTTTCTTCACTTACAGTTTGTTTATAATACAGTACATCAGACTTCAATTCGTCATAATATGCATTTTGGAAAGTAAACATGTAAAATTTTTCCATGCAACCCTTTCCCCTCCCAGACCCTTCTCATTTGACCACCCCCCAAAAACAAAAACAAACAAAACAAAACAAAACAAAAACAAACAATCTAATGCTGGAATCATGCTTCCTATGACAGGAGTAAAATACACACTTGCGAAGGTAAAAACAATATCCAATGGGCCTAGCAGAGGAAGCGCCTCTCACATCCTCCCCATTTCTATTGGTCACTTGATAATTTCATCCTAACCAATCAACACTCGCCACACATCTACTGCATATAATGCTAATATAAGCATTACTTTGATTGGACTAAATATATACCTTTTCGGGGGACGGGGAGGGAGTTACAAATGTTAACATTTCTCACCCTACAAGGGGAATTTCCTCCTAGACCCACCATTTTATCACGCATCGATGATCAATAAACATAAACGTTTCGACTGCAGCCAATACTAAATCAGGCATTTGCATTACCTGGTCTAAAATTGAGCTACAGAAATTGGGATATGTCTGTCTCCCTCCTGAAACCATTGACGCCTCTGCCCGCGCCATTCGAACGACACTTGCGGTCACCAATTTCATTCTTGGCAGTCGGAAACTAACCAAGTACACCCCCATTCAAAATGCTTTTGTGGCGCTCTTGCAATCACCCTGTTACCTTTATACCACAACTATAATTTATTGGCGTACCAAATTATATGGCCTGAACTACGTAAAGTCATAAACAATTTTGTTCATAATGCAGACGTCCAATAGATACCACGAGGTGTACTGAAAGCGCAATGGCCACATTGCGGATAACCGGACCGTGATTTATCTCTAGTTATTACAGTCGGTCTGGCGTTTAGTTAATAATTGTCTGCACAAATTATATTTTACAAACATAGACTACTTTTTTCAAATGTATATACGTCTTGACTTTTGTGGAAAAATGAAAAAAAGTGAAGTTGATAGTAACAGGAAATGACGATAAAGGAACGTCACTCCCAGGCGCCTGTAAATTTGACCTTCTATGGGAAGCTATGCGCATGAATAATTCTTGATATATGATAGATATGTTTTTAGGCCATCACGTATTAACTAAGTATAATAGACCATGGCGTGTCAGGGACTTAACATGCGTAATTGCCGTTGGCCATGATTACTCGGTCAGCCAAAATATTTTTCATAACTATCAACTCCTTGGCCCAATTTTTTTTTTCATTTCGTTTCGTTTTGTTTGTTGGATTCTGCAATTTCTGTATAATGTACAACGTGTAAAAAATTAAATATTTTCAAGATAAACAAAATAACAGTCGTAGGCCTATATATTTTCAAATAAAGTGCTAGTCATTCTTGTGAGTGAGTGAAGCGACCGAGAAGGGGGGGGGGATACCCCTTCCACGCTGGGGACTTAGACATAGAAAATATGCGTTTAAACATGATAAGTACATATTTCAAAGATATATACTTTAGTAAGATTATCAAGGTTTGCAGTCGTAATTAAAAAAAAAAAAACATTCACAATATGTGAAAAACTGTGATTTGGTAGTCATACTTGCGAGGGAGCGTAGGGGCTTTTTGAAAATACACATAGAAAATACGTATTTCTAAGCATTGTAAACATATCCGTTGCCAGGATTTTTCAAAGGGGTTCATACGTCAAGAAAACAGACCTTTCAGTGACCGGGGGACTTTTTGATTTTTGTTAGGGAAAACATAGCTTCGTACGGGAAAATTGGGCTATATACCTGGGCGTCGGAGAAAAGTAGTGTCCGTATAGTAGGGGAAAATACGCATGCGGCCTTGGGGGAAATTAAAGATGAAAGTTTCAATTTAAAAAACTGTCAAACTTTGATATCTGAGCTACATAATAGTGTGTATATTGACTAAATAAATATACCATGCAAACGTTTGGAATGTTATGGTGCCACTGGCATGTTATGCATGAATAAATAATTATTAGGTACTCCTCCCGAGTTCTGAATCTGTCAGACCTGTAACACAGTAGTCTATGGGAGGAAATAGACAAGGTCAGGAGATGATCACTCTGGATTTTCACTCTTTTAAAACACTAAATGATCACTTTGAAGTACAATTTTTTTCAGGGCTTCATTTTCAGACCTTATCAAAGACACTTAGAGCATGGGGGGTTATGCAGCTCAGATATTTTAAACTGTGGTCAATGTTAAACTCTGGCTTTAAAATTTTGAGTGGCAGCCCGGCTACGCAGAGTAATAGGAACTAAACACTACACAAAAAGTAAATTCCCCCTTATTCAAAGTACCATAACTT
Source organism: Eucidaris tribuloides (assembly GCA_001188425.1). NCBI lineage: Eukaryota > Metazoa > Echinodermata > Echinoidea > Cidaroida > Cidaridae > Eucidaris > Eucidaris tribuloides. Next base: position 20,397 of record JZLH01S0260781.1, on the reverse strand, counting down.
TTTTAACGAAGCAAATTTCAGCAGAACAATTTAGCAGGGGTGTCTTTACACTCATTGACTAAATTCCGTGTGAAAATGCGACTGATCCGTCAAGTCATGCATGAGTGAGCATGCATTAAAGCTTTCAAAAGTCACAGGAGTGCGTCTCTTATGCCAAAATAATGGTAAATAATGCGTTAGATATTTTTTTGCTTTATTTATAAAGTGTGTTCACTCAACCATGACATGGTTACCTCTCATGTTCGTACAACATGTAAAGGAACATGTTCATGAAAAATATCGGATTTCATTTTTTTTTCGTTAAACTTAATGGATTTTACAATTACAAAATTCAGGAAGGACGGACATTTTTAAATTGAGCTCACCTTGGCGTAAAATATGCAAAAAGTGTCAGGGGAGGTGTAAGGGGGTCAAACGATAGATGATTAACATAAATAGCGCTTAATCATTCACCAGAAACAGAATTTGTCAAAATCCTGCATCAGAAATCCCCCCAAATGACCCTTGTGACTTTTGAATAGTGACTTTTTACCTTTAATATGTGCTCACTCATGCATGACTTGACGGATAGATCACATTTTCACACAGAAGTTAGGCAATGAGTCCAGAAACACTCCTTCAAAATTATTTTGCTCAAAATTATTTTGTTAAAAAGGTACGTTATTTGAATAAGGGGGAACTTACTTTGTGTGCAGTGTTTACATGAACTTTTGACAATAGCAATTCAAGGGGTATCGTGCCTCAGCATGGTGGTGTAAATATTTACTCACCGGGGACAGTTTACAAAGACATCTTTTATGTTCAGTATATTTATCACAGAGGATAGGGTATGTACATACGGGTCATGCATGGGGTCAAGCCGGGAACGCTGTAAAGTCTGGACTGAAGTCTGCTTAATAATATAGAGCTGTATTATAGCGCGCATTCCACCAAGAAAAATAAGCTCATGGCGCATTACATAGATACTACAAAAAGAGTTACTACAAAATTATAGGAACATCATATAAAAAGAAATGTGAAGAAAATATAAACATAAACATAAACATAAACATAAACATAAACATAAATGGAACTTATGGGGTTAAGGTGTGGATATTAAAAGGGTGTTATGCTAGATTAAAGAGGTAGGTTTTTAGATTTAATTTGAATACTTGTATTGATTTTGCTTGACGTAATGAGACAGGGAGATTAATCCAGAGTGTAGGGCCTATGTATGAGAAAGAACGCTCCCCCAATTGCGTTTGATTCGAGGTACCTGTAAAATTTGTGAGTTTGAGGAACGGAGACTTTGTAGAGGGGTGTAGATATTTAGGGTGTCTTGGAGGTAAACAGGGGCAGATGTGTGTAATGTACGGTATACGAGAAGGAGAATCTTAAATGTTACACGCTTATCAACAGCTTCTGTGAACTCTGCTTCTTGAAGGGCCCTGCATTTCAACTTTTAAGATTAAGCTTTGTTTTCTGTTATCAATGCTTTGTATTTATTTAAAATAAGTCATGCTACTTTATGTTTACATTAATTTTATTATAAAAATGAAACAAATATAATAAGATAAGAAAGCAATTATGCATTGCTAATTTGAGTATGAATGTATTTATGTTTATTAGGATTATTGTAACTTGATTACATTATATTTGATTGTATTGACGATTGACAGTATGCCACGATTAACCTTGTGTCATTTTGTAATACTGATTTTTTATGTTTGGAAATAAAAATAAATGAAATGAAATGAAATGATGGAGCAGGTATAGCAGAAGTGTTTGCGTCGGACCAAGGAGGTAAAAAGGAGATGGATTCACAAGCAACAATAATTAATTCAATCGGCTACCGGGCTTTTAAAGATCCATCATTTCCCTTTATTGTGATTACCAAACGGTAGTAAAGTACTTGCAAATGGTGTGTTGAAAGTTTGAGATCCGTACGCCACGAACGGATTCATTGTTTTATGAGAAAAACTAATTACAATATGCTACCAGAATATTGTTCTTCCGTGAATTTAAATTTTGCTCAAGTTGCAGAACACGGTACGTATAACCAGCTGACGAGCACAGGGCGACTTACGTACGCTGCTATGGTTTTAACGGTTGTGACCTCTGCGCGACCTTCGGCTAGCGGCCGATCAGACAATTTTTGAACTAACGGAACATGTTCGTCACTGTGTAAATTTTGAATTTTAATCGTCCAGATTTTCATCAAAATTACGTATTCTGCCCAAAGGTTCTATGACGGGTGTTATTTATACTAATCTTCACATTGTAAATAATTTGAGCTGATTTCGTTCATTTTGCCGTTTTGTGCAGTGCAAATCCCAAACGCTATATTTAACATTATACCAAATAATTCTTCAGATGCTTTGGTATCTTTGATGATCGATGTTCCGAGCCGTCAACTTCATAGGAGGAGCTGAAGATGAGTTTGATTATTTGATAAAATTGTGCGAAAATTTCATTTGTTTCTCGGTTAAGTAAGTATAATAATTGGAAACAAATGATGGAAAATAATTTGTTTCCAAGCTTGAATCAAAGTCCTATTTTGTGACAAATAAATACTTCCTTTTTTTTCAACAAAAACAGCAGCTAGCCACATGGCGTTTGGTAGATAAACCTGGCGGGCCATCGTGAAACAGAAACCATCACATGCAGCCCACTGATGTGGACGGCTTAGGTCAAGGTCAAGGTTCACTCCTTTTATGCCAATTTGATACTTTTCTGATAATTCCGACGAATTAATTTGAGATATTTATGATCTTCAAATATAGTTATGTTTGATAGAGTATGTGAAGAAATGGCGAGGTGTGCCCAACTGAGTAGCTTACAACAATATTTCATGAATTTTGGCAGGTTTCTGTTCGCATGTCGCTCACTTGTGATTTAACATCGTGTGCTGACCAGTCTTTTGCGTTTGGGCAGGCCTATAGCAAAAAGAAGTTATCAGTATAAAAGCATTTCTTCCTTTGAAACTGGAAAGTAATTCTACAATCTAACATAATTCTGTTGTCTGCCCATCTGCAAGAAAAATCTAGTTAAGCGTATGCATAACATATTTTTGAGTGGCGGCTTCGATCACAATTCACAGAAAATTAACTTGTAACTCCATCTCTCAGAGGCATCGATCCTAGGGGACGGGGGGGGGGANCGATCGC
>JZLH01S0260781.1:12500-16715 GCA_001188425.1 Eucidaris tribuloides | reverse complement strand
ACTTACAAAATTGTCAATTTTTCGGCAAAATTCTGCATTACAATGTGGCGCGCGGAGCGTGCCGAAAATTTTGGACATTATTTTCACTTTTGCCCCCCCCCCCCAATTCGAAACATGGACCGACCCCCCTGCCATCTCTCATAATTAAACAATACACAAAAATAAGTTCCCCCTTGTTCAAAATACTATAACTTTTTAATGAAATAAGTTTTAGCAAAATAACTTGGCAGGAACATTTCCACACTCCTTGACTAACCTCTGTGTGAAAATAAGATTAATCCGTCGAGCCATGCATGAGTGAGCATGAATTAAAAGCAAAAATGTAACTTTTCAAAAGTCACAGGAGTCATCTCTAATGCCAAAATAATGGTAAATAATGGTATGTTGTGCTTTATTTATAAAGTGTGCTCACTGAACCCTGAAATGGTTACAACTTCTTATGTCCATACAACGTGTAAAGATACATTTTGCTGAAAAATATCGGATATCAATTTTTTTTAATAAACTTAATGGATTTTACAATTTCAAAATTGAGGATGGATGGAAATTGTTAAATTGAGCTGACTGAAGCGTAAATATGCGAAAAGTGCCAAAAGAATTGTTAGGGGGTCAAACGATGGCTGATTAGCATAAATAGTGCTTATTCATTCAACAGAAACAGAATTTGTCAAAATCCTGCCTCACAAATCCCTGAAAATGACCCTTGTGACTTGTAAAAAGTGACATTTTTGCCTTTATTACGTGCTCACTCATGCATGTTTTGACGAATCAATATCAGCATTTTCAGCAGAACTTATCAATGAGCTGCCAGGAAACACTCCTGCCAAAATTATTCTGCCTCAAAACCATTTCCGTTAAAAGTTATGGAATTTTCAAAAAGGGGAAACTTATTTTTGTGCTGTTTTAGATCTCATATAAGCTCGACCAGCGAATAAAACATGAATACCGCTTGGCCACAGTGTAATACAAGCTCGTACAGCTATTACTTGGTCATGGCGCATATGCACGAACCATAGCAAATGGATATAATTGGTGGCGCCATGGACCCCTCGTGTGATCAGCAAGTAAAGAATGACATAGGATTAAAAAAAAATACATTTGAAACAGTATAAAATCCTGTTAGCAACATTTAAACATTAGTGTTTAGAAACTGCTAGCAAATTTTGTTCAAAAACGTACGGTCTGTAGATTATGTTAGTGTTTAGAAATTGGACGTCGATGGTTGAGCCAGTAGCGTACGCAGATTTGGCGGGGGGGGGGGCGCGTGTTCATCGCGGCCACAATCCTGTCTTTTTCCCGGTCACGCCCTACAGTCGCCGAAAAACTCGCTCAGTGGGGGGAGTGGTGAAACATTTTTCCCTCCAAATCCAAGGTTCCAATTTTTTCCCGGTCACGCCAGTCGCCCAAACTCGCCTCAGTGATGGGGGGGGGGCCAAGGGAGGGGAGGGGAAGAACAAAAACAAATTCCTCACATCCTACGTCCAAAATTCAAAAACACCCCCCTTTACACGAAATAAGGGGCGAGAGCGTGTCCGCTGAAAAAAGGAGGTTGTTTCCAGGAAAAAAGGGCGTGTTTGGGGGGTGTTTGAACAACCCAAACACGCCCCTGCGTATGCGTATGGGTTTGAGGAATTGGCACACGAAGTTTCGTTCTTGTTTACAGAGTGATAGCATGTGTTAAAATAGTGTTTACTCGCTAAAACCGTTTTTACAATGTAGGAATAGTATTCGTTGTTGGACAGGACAAGTGTCAACAACACCTCTTTTTCATGAACGGGTGATGACACAGTAAAGCTTGCTGAAGTTAAACATTCGTTACTGGGAAACTAGGAGCCTGGGAACGATTTTTTCACCGGGGGTTCAGAGATATATATTTTCGCGGCCAAAAAAAAAAAAAATCGCGGCCGAAAAATTTTTCAGGGCCAATTTTTTTTTCACGGCCAAATTCTCGGCCAAATCAACAGCCGAAAAGTCGCTCAGTTGGGGGGGGGGGGGGATGTCGGTGGAAAATTTTCGCGGCCCCCAGAAAATCCGTGGCCAAATAATTTTTCACGGCCAAATTCGCGGCCAAATTAACAACCGAAAAGTTGCTCAGCGGCCAAATTTGAACAAAAATAGACATACACGTCTTTTTGCAGGGGGTGCTGAAAAATTTCTGGGGGTACTACAGCACCCCCAGCACCCCGCTTCCCTGGGTCATGTTGGAAACCAGGATGTGAAAGAATAAGGAGGTAACTAGTGCCAACTGAAACTACAATGTGTTACTTATTTCTGAAAATATATCTGCTAATGTGCGTCATGATATCTTAAAGCTCAAGTATAGTTTTGGTCAATCTGTCACAAAGTATTTTAGTGTCACCCCAGACATCAGAAAAAAACCACATACCTACCCTCCCTACTCAAACGTATTGCAACATACACTATACACGCATGCATTTTGAGTTGAAGGGGTCCTTCTATAATGATGTCCTAATGAAGTTTATAATTGGAAAATAACAAAAAAAATGAAAAAAATATCAATGAACAATTGTTTTTCTTTCTTTCTCTATGGCGGAGAGATGATCAAATGCAGGCGCACCCATGGCAGAGGGGCTGGAACACAAAATTTGACATTTTTTCGCCTCCCTATAGGGGTGGGGTGTTAATTCACACTAGCATTGTAATTCGGTTTCATATTTCCCGTAAAGTGGTTTGGATGGCTTGGAAAGACTTCCAACAAACAAAAAATGCTATTGTATTCCCCTGACACGGTCTCAGAAAGAAGACACCACGCCGCAAAGACGAAAGCGCCTCCTATCTTCATAAGATAGTGATAAGGAGGATGAGACTACTAAATAAGATGATGACCTTCTCACCACATCTTTATATCAAATGTGCTAAAAAGTCGCAGAACAGCAAATTTTAGGATGTTTACAATAATAAACCGCCTTTAGAATTGAGTGAGAAGAATAAATTACAATTGAGGAGGTCTTTTTCTGAAATATGGGGCGTATTCTCTTTATCACTATCTTATGAAGATAGGAGGCGCTTTCGTCTTTGCGGCGTGGTGTCTTCTTTCTGAGACCGTGTCAAAGGAACACAATGACATTTTTTGTTTGTTGGAAGTCTTTCCAAGCCATCCAAACCATTTTACGGGAAATATGATACTGAATTACGATACTAGTGTGAATTAACCCCCCACCCCTATAGGGAGGCGAAAAAAGGTCAAATTTTATGTTCCAGCCCCTTTGCTGTGGGTGCGCCTGCATTTGATAATCTCTCCGCCATGGAGAAGGAAGGAAAAACAATTGTTCATTGATGTCTTTGCAAGTAATTTGCTATTTTCCAATTATAAACTTCATAAGGACATCATTATAGAAAGACCCCTTCAACTTAAAATGCATGAGTTATAGTGTATGTTGCAATACTTTTGAGTAGGGAGGGTACTGAAAATTGTTTATAGTGACAAATTACGATGTTTAAATTAAAGAAGAGCATCTAGCAGTAGGAACATTACCTATGAGAAATGTTGAGGGTCCCACCTGACAGTTTACATTTTGAGTAATTAAAAAAATGGAAAAGTTTCAGTGCGAGCAATTTCAGGTGTATCCAAAAAACGTAATTGCAAAGAATTTATTTTTTTACCATTTACCAGAACTGCCATATTACAGATTTACCATGTTATCACAGTTATACATACTCCATTATGCACACTAAGAAAAATAGGCTCAACTTTGTATCTTTAAAGGTGCAGGCCAATGTCACACTGGGAGCACCTTAAAAGTGCAATTTTGCACCTTTCTGAAAGGTGCAAAGTTGTACCATAGAAAATAAAAAAGTATTCTTCTTTTTCTTGCAAACTGTGTTTTTGTGTGTGAACCGCAATTTACGTTCATTCCAGTGCTATTTATAGTATTTACATTATAATACACTTTATTAATTAACATTCACAAATATTTAATTTAAAAACTCGTACAAATATGACCTCACCGGGGCTCGAACCTGCGACCTTCCGTACGTGAGGCGGACGCTCTACCCACTTGGCCATCACGTTAGCCGTAAAGGTGTTTATTTTATATTGTAATGAAGCCGAAGGTGTATTATTTTTATCCTTTCAAGGTGCAACTTGAACCCATAGGCTGTTTTCGTAATACATTCAAATTACATGCATACCTTGTAAACCAAGGTTGTTCTTAACAACCTGAAAGCTTTCCTGGGCTTAGCCGACATAGAAAG